>JACEGR010003212.1:0-109469 GCA_014170235.1 Listronotus bonariensis | reverse complement strand
GGGTTTTTCGCAAGTTTTAGCGAAACGGTAGGTTTTATCATAAAAGTAGCTTGGACAAAAATTGTAGATGAAGTAATTATTTACAATTATTTCTTTATACTTTTGTTCCAAAAGTCACCGTTTTGGAGATATAACAAACAAAATGTTGAAAGAGTTATAATCGTCATAATGTGCACACGTTTCCTAGCCACCTTTGTGATAGTGTACTTGGCGCGTTTTTAACGTGGTTTCCCCGGTAGGCTTATTCCACAAGTCAGTTGTAATTTTTGAAAAGTTTGAAAATATATGCAGGGTGGCCCAATCGTCTGGGAAAGTCCAATTTTGTTTAACAAGATATGAAAAAGTTTTTTACATAAGTTGTAGGGTTTTTAAACGTAGAGTTCTCGCCAGTAGAGAAGATGCCACGGCGTCATCACTTCTGTCTCACTTTCAATTATTCTCCTTTTTGTTGCTCGCACACACGTAAACGACGCGTTTAGACAGCGATAGTTGATTGCCGTCTTTATTTGTATGACGCTTGTGGCATCTTTGTAACTGGTTTTTAGTTTACATATCCTAATAATATTTTAATGTATACAGAGTGTCCCAAAAAAGTTATGGCTAAGAAGTTAGTTTATTTAAATTGTGACCCCTAATTTACACGTGCGGATTCAGCATAAAATTTTGCATATAGTAAGTGGCGATGTTGCCGCGCTATTTATAATTTACTGAAACTTTCGTAAAAAACACGTTATCCAAAAATTTGGTAAAAACGGAAATAAATTAGATATTAATAATACTTAGCTAGGTTTTTTAACACACTAAGGCCACAAAATAAATTCTTGTAAGAAAATTAACCAGATCTTATACAGGGTATTGGTTATAGCATGGCCAATATAATATTATTTAAAATGCTATATCTCAATTCTTTTAAATGGAACACCCTGTATATTAGGTCATTTTTAAATTTTAGGAACAAAAGTAATGTAAGTTTCTTTAGCGATTCCTATACCAAAAATGTAAAGTTTTTAGATATTTAAAGTTTTTGAAAAATTCGTGACATGTTTTTTTTTTTGATAAAGAAAAACTTTGGAGTTTTAAACCAAACACCCAGTATATTTGTCAATATTCCTAAAATTTCATCTTTCTTCTTTAAAAAAATAATGTAACATAAGCTATGGTTATTTCCAAGAAGAACGCATTTATCAACCTGCATAAAATTGTCCTATACCTTTGTGGCCGCATTTTTGTAATGTTAAATGTAGCTTTTAATGGTAAAATAATATTCCTAATTTCAATGCAGTGGAGTTTTTAGAGATCAATAAATGTTTTATTTCTAAAAATAACCATAGCTCATATTATATATTTTTTTTTAAGGGAAAAGATGAAATTTTAGGAATATTGACAAATAAACTGGGTGTTTCATGATTTTTTTAATATTCTTAACTTTCTAAAAAATCTTACATTTCTGGTATAGGAATCGCTAAAAACTTACCTTATTTTTATTCCTAAAATCTAAAAATGGCCTAATATACAGGGTGTTCCATTTAAATAAAATTGAGATTTAGGATTTTATATATTGAGATATTGGCCATGCCATAAGAAATACCCTGTATAAGATCTGATGAATTTTCTTACAAAAATTTATTTTGTGGTGCTTAGTGTTTAAGAACACCTAACTATGTATTATTAATAACTAATTTATTTCCGTTTTTACCTAATTTTCGGGTAACATGTTTCTTCAGAAAAATTCAGTAAATTATAAATAGCGCGGCAACATCGCCACGAGTGTCAAAATAAAATAACGAACTATATGCAAAATTTTATGCTGAATCCGTTTCTGTAAACAAAAATAGGGGTTCAAATTTAAAAAACCAACTTGTTAGCCAAAACTATTTTTTGGATACTCTGTACATCAAAATATTTTTAGGATTTGCACGTTTAAAAACCCTATAACTTTTTAAAAAGTTTTTTATATCTTGTTAAACAACAGAAATATTGGTCTTTCCCAAACAATTGGGCCACCTTGTATATAAAACTATAAACTGGATATCATTTATACTGACTTTTCGAAGGCCTTTGACAGGTTGGATCATGGAGTGGTAGTGAGTAAGATGCTTTTAATGGGCTTCCTTTGTAATCTTATAAAAAAATGATATCATACCTTAAAAATAGAATTTAGGTGGTCGAGTACAATGGATTCAGATCAAAGGAATTTTTAGCCTCTAGTGGAGCTCCGCAGGGCACCAATCTTGCTCCCCTTATCTTTGCCATCTTTATAAATTATATTACCAATAACATTACTAGCAAATGTCTTCTGTTTGCTGATGACATAAAATTGTACATAATTTGGATGACTGTTTGCAGATGCAAAAGGATATTGACTGTGTTTCTGAGTGGTCTCGGTTAAACAGGCTTCCCTTAAATATTCAAAAATGTAAGAATATGACAATATCCAACATACACCACGAAGTTACCTTTCAGTATGCTTTGAATGGCTCCTTACTTCCGGACAGTGAGATTTTTTTACTTTATACGATGAATCTGTAGACTTAATTAACTATACCTGATTTTTTCATCTAAAATCCCTGTCACTGATCATCAAATATCTAGGTTTATTTTTTTCTTTGGTCTATGATAAAGTAAACCCTTGAGTAGCCAAAGAGCTGCTCTTACGGCAACATCCAACTAAAGTGAAATACTTGAGTTTTTTTCGGCAGCAATTAAAATACTTAATACTTAAAAAATGTATTAATACTTATTTATAAATTTATACCACATGGGAGGGATAATCTTCCCCGGACCACCCGCTGAATTCATCGCTGATTATATTGAAATAAGTTGACTTGCAAATTTAAAGTCTAGGTTTTTCTAAAATCTTAAACAATTAAAAAATTTGATCAATTCTTCACTGGTGTTAAACCATTTTAAATTTAAATAATTTTATCTTATTGAATTAAGGAATTAATAAATATGACTAGGAGAAAGGTATAAAAATAATATATTTTTTGTAAGGCATAAATTATTTATTTTAACGATAATTCTTGCAATAATCATTGTAATAACCCATTTATTATAAAATAGCTCACAAGAACAAGAAACTTTTACTTTTTGTCTGATTAATGTAAAGGCAACATTGATTATATCAAAATATATATTCTAGTCTGAATAAATTTTATAAGCTGTTGAATTTCAATTTCTTAATGTGTATTAATACACTGTTAAGTAAACTTATTTAAAGGCAATATACAGGGTGGCGCCTTTTCGTTGACCTTGCAAGGTTTAGCGAAAACTAAAGAGATAGAACAAATCTGATTGCACCACCTCAATTTCGATTTTTACAGCAAATTCAGTGGTAAAAGTAAATAATTACATACTTGATTCGTTCTGGAGATACAAAGTGTTTTTCAAATCCTGTCAATTCGGCCAGGCACTTTTAACTTGTTTATTATTAGAGATAGAAAAATATGTGAATAGAAGAGTGTAGGGATTTTACGTAAAATTCAGTGTCATACCTATTTTTTTCCATTACCTTTTATTGTAAAGGTATTACACAAAGTTGTTTTTTTAATAAAACACTCTGTATATTTTATCAGCAACAGAAATGTTTCCTTAAAAGCCGTAAAAAATATCATATTTGTTATATATGTTTAATTTTTCATAATTTTGGAAATATAAGCATCATCACGAGTTCCATAATAAAATCGCATTTTTTGAATAAAACCAATTTTTAATAACCTTTTAAATTATTGTTATCAAAACAAGAACAATGTACAAATTTAATTTTTTTATAAAAATAATAAAATTCCTTTTTTTTTTGAAAATAAATCAAATTTTATATTAACATGTACTTTTAATTTTGGACATCTTTTCTATATGAAAATATAGGCACTTTACTCTTAAGCAAAAAGTTACGTTTTTGACCATACCTCGTAGATGACTGATACCATTTAATATCTGATGATTGCATTATAGGTTTTAAATCATGCAAACTTTTTATAAAAGGTAATCCTTTTTTTCGTAAAATTAATAATAACAAAGTTTTCCATATGACGCCAAATTACGTAGACACCAACGAATTCAGAACTGGTAAATATCTATGGTATACATTGTATATATGTGTAATAAAAATTATTCAGGTGTGGAAACCAACTCGCCGACCATAGGGACTTAAAAGCATAGTAAATATTCGAGGTGGGGTCCGACGAAAGACGGAAGCGGTGAGCCCGCAGTCCCTGATCTCGTTCTGCTCAAATCGGCGCGCTCGTTGCAGCGGTGAATTGCGAGAGAGTACATAGTAGATTGGTGGAGGGGATTCGTACGTACGTTATTTCCTAAGGACGGCGGTTTCGTTTCCATACTGGTATGTATCTACAATTTTTTAGATGTAGATGGTCATATTAAACAATAAGGGATAGACATATCAAATGTGGTACTTTGTTAAACCTCTTTGAAATATCTTTGCAATGGTAATATAATATACATTTAACTCTCTTTTAATTTAATTTTATTAAAAAAAAAGACTTGATCACGGCCATATTCCAAAACTATTAACAAATAAAAATATCAAATGTAGTATATTTTGCAGCTTTTAAGGAGACCTTTTAACTGACGAAAAAATATACAGGGTGTTTTTTCCTTTTTTGTATTATAACTTAAAAATAAAGTCAATGGAAAAAAAATATAGGTACTCTACTGAATTCTACGTAGAAATTCCTAAATGTTTCCCATTTATATTTTTTTCTATCTTTATTATCAAGCGAGTTACAAGTGCGTGGTCAAATTGACAAAATTTGAAAACACTCTGTATCTCCAAAACGAAACAAGTTAGCCACTTACCACTGTATTTCTTTAAAAATCGAAACCGAGATTGTGCAATCACATTTATACCCTTTTAGTTTTCGCTATACCCTGCAAGGTAAACGAAAAGGGTCCACCCAGTAGACGTTGTTAATGTTTTATTTAAAATAAGTAGTTATGAGGTTGATTAATTAGTAGGGGAGACTGGAACTAACTAGATTTATTTCTGGTTATGTTTGGATCATTCCAAAGCTAATGTAAATGTAGAGTTTTTGCAACTGTGTTATACAGGGTGTTCATCATCAGACAATGACTTCATTCCTTTATTTATGATTTACTTGATACTTTATTTATGTTATTTGCTCCAGAAAATAAAGTCATACCATTGTGGATGCAATATACAGGGTTACACAGTTACAGAATGCTGTTAACAAAATTGAAGGGCAGATTCGACTACTAAAAATATAAAAAAGTTTAAATAAACATGGGCTCGTAAATGCATTGCTTCCCAGATACAGGGTGTAAAACTTTTATAAAAATCGTTTTTGTTTATTAATATCTTAAATATCCCTGATTTAATTATGATAAAATTCGGTAATATTATTTGTGTCTGTCTCGAGCGGTATTTAAACGAAAAGTTTTCGAATACCGGTTAACGGGTTTTGAAAAACCGGTTTTCGAATATTGGTTAACCGGTTTTAAAAAGCGGTTTTTAAATACTGCAGGTCAAAATTAGACAAAAAAATATTCCGGATAGGATGACTAATCGAGCTTGCTTAGTGGCACGATATATATAACAAATAATAATATGTCTAAAAACTACAACTTACTATAATAATACACTAAATTAAAATTTAAAAATCACCACTTCTCCTTTTCTGTTTTTTATTAACCAATAAACCAAGAAAAAACACCGAAAATAGAATACCAATTTTAAATAAAGAGGAAAAAATAAATTATGTATGTATGTATGGCATTTTTACATCACCTTTTAGAATCTTGCATTTTATTAACAGGGATGTTATATTTTTATTCCTATTTATATTTAACCAATTTCTTTGAAGAATATTCTAGGATGATTAATGATTATCACTTAACACATGGGCAAATCCGTAATCAACGCAAAAACGATTAATAGAGAATAATTACTTTCCGATTTTCTGTTAACTGTGGTTTAGAAAAGCCTTTTTTGGTTTTCAGAACCGTTTTCGGTTTTTCGGTTTTTAATGCCGGTTTTTAAATATTCGGTTAACCGGTTTTAACCGAAAATGTTTTTTTAATTTTAGTTTTTTTTCCGGTTTTTGCCAGCCCTAGTTTTTAGACACCAAACAGGATACTAAAAATAAGGAATAAAAACTTTTATTTTTAATTGCTTATCCCAAATAAGATATGAAAATTGCACCCATGTAAGTGAGTGAAGTATATTTTTGTCAGAATTATTCGTCGATGATTCTCTCTCTCGATCAACTTTTTGAGTAATGCGAATTGCCTTAGATAGTTGTAATTTGGCTCAACGAGTTTGTGGTAATATTAATTTGTACCTTGATTTTTTATCACAAGTTATGTTTTTTATTGACGTTCTTTACCAGCTACTGTCGATTGTGATAAATAATATTACCTCCTGTAGGTTAAGAATCACCCAGTATATAATAACATTCTGAGAACAGTGAGACTACATTTGCAACCATGAAACTCTAGATTAAAAATTAAAATATTTAGAGGTAAGTTGTTAAAAAGTAACCAATGCAGTATGTCTCTTTCTATACAAATTAGTAAAAATATAACTGAAACCTAATTTAAAATAAAAAAGTCGTTTCCGGCTAAACCCAAATGATAAAACACAAATGAGTTCTTGCAACAATGCACATTTTTATGGGGTAAGCCACCGGCTAGAGTTCCCGGTATTTAGGTAAATTTTCTCGAAAACTACTGAATCCATTTTAACAAACCAAAGGCTATTAAAGAGAGATTTTAAAACCCTTTAAGATAAAGTATTACTTGACCCCCTTTTCTATTTGAACTTTTTGACCTTTGTGTTGGTGAGTAGAGGGGATTACCCTTAACAAGTAAATTTTGACACAAAAATGTGTGCCCCTAAAAATAAAAATTGACATGTTTCAGGATTTTTACAACTGTACTAATAACAACATTATAAGGGGGCTCGTTTTAGTTGGAATGCACTCGAGAAATACATTGTTAAAATTCCTGTCAAAATCGGAATTAATCAGTATCTTTTCTAGAATAATATTACCAAATATATTTGGTAAGTAAGCTTGTAGGAAGATAAATTTTGACCGTGGTATTACACCAAATGAATCAATTCAATTATTTTCTATGGGCGTTCCATTCCTATTATTGCTAGTTTAAATCATTTAATTACAACTAAACAATTTATCAAAAAAGAAAATACTTTTAAGGAAAAAGTACCGTGTTTGCTAATTTTCATTTTTATACAAGGAAAAAAATAAAGTAACAATGCATATCAAAATAAAAGAGTAACATCACTTTACTTCTTTTACATGGGTTACAAAACGGTAATTTTTTTCTTCCCAAATATAAAAATAATTACTTAAACTATAACTTGGTACCAACCAAATAAAACAAGAAAGATCCGTTTGTTTAAACGCTGGGCTATTAATTTAATTTACAGTTTGTATGGGCTGTTAAAAACTGTTACTGAAATTAACATTGGGAATAATTAATTGTTAAATAAACTACATAGCATTTAGAGTGGTGTGAAACCGTGGGATTTCAGATTAAAATTTAATCAATTAAAATTCAATGAAATATTTAATAATTTACTTTTTCTTATGGTGCCAGTTATGATATTACTCGCAATTTTTGAAAAGACAATAAGAATTATAATTACCGACATTAAGGTTTTGCTAATATACAGGGTGTTACACTTCAAAAAAAATCATATATTTTTTAATTTCTTAAATATTCCTTGTCAAGTTTTGGCAAAGTTTTGCCGTGTTATTTGTAGCATTAAGAGGCTAATTTAGCTTTAACTTGTTTAAGTTTATTCTGTCCAGTGGCGTCTCAAGCGGTACCTAAGCGAATATTTCTGACAAGAAATTTAATGCAAATTAAATATTTTATTTGGATTAAACAATTAAAAATACAGGGTTTGAATTGTTCCTACCTTGCTTACTTTTGATTAAAAAAAAAACTTAATTGCTTACCCCTGGACTACACAAGAAACATAGTAAAATTATTTTTGTATTATTTTATAAATAATTATGTAACATTAACCAGAAACACTAAATTTAATTCAATTAACATTTAAACTAACGAATGTTTACCAGTTAAGTGTTTTTAAAATTTTCCTTATGTTTTTTAGGTTGGCCAGAGATATAAAACTCGGCAAATTTTATTTTATTTATCGAAAATCTAAGCAAGATACGATTTTGACCTTTAAAATCATTCTTTAAAATATTTTTGTAAATTAAAAAAATAAACACCTGTATAAGGAAATCACCTATTAAATTTTATTATAATATTGATCATTTAAGTTGGGTTAACACTCCACTACAAAGTAATAATATATTTATTGTATATAAATGTGTACAGAAAACATGTCATGTTCTCTGTACACCTTATAATACAATTGAAATACAGGGTGTTTCCTAACTATACTGTGGTCACGAGATGCCAATTTTGGATACAGTAGCATCGGCATATTACTTTCAGTTTAACGGCAGGTGATATAAACTTTGATATTTTAAAAAGAACACCTTGTTTAATATTTAAACTCTGCTTCTCATTCCTGATATAAAACCTTTAGTATATCAATAACTAGGGATGTAAAATTACCGGTAACTGAAAAATCGGTAATATTACCGGCAATATTACATAATATTACGGTAACATTGGTAATTTATAAAAACAAAACAGCTTCTTAGCTAGTACAAGTATTTTAATTCAAAACTAACCAGAACTTCAAAAAACATTACGAAAACAACGAGAAAGTTTTTTTCTTTTAAACTAGTCAGAGTCAGGAATGGACCTACGTAATAGAGTGGATAATGGTAGGTCATCCTCATCATCATCCACTCAAACTTCGTCATCTGATTCTTCTTTCTCTCTCGTTAATTGAGTCAAGTCTATAACTTTAAAACTGATATCTTCTTTCCTATTTCTTTCTCAGTAGCTTCTACCATTCTTGAATGATCTTCATTTAGTAAATTGCCAGTAACGGGCAACATGAGTTCCGTTTTCCGGCCTTTTGCGACGCTAAGTCTGTTTCTTCTTTTGCCGATGAATAGATCCATAAGTACTAAAGGTTCCTTCGGTTGCGAGCTGTTGACGATGGTAAATTTAAAATATCTACAGCCAATCTGCCTATTTTGGAACTAGAGCAAATTCCTGCCCACCAAACAGCCCCAGACAAATTTTTCGCTGGAAATTACAAATTTCTTAACAAAAATATTACCATCTCTAATTTTGTACTGTGCGAATGTTTCCATAATAAGATCTACTTATGAAGAATAATTTCGAGAGTAATGGCCTATTTTCCATTATACAGTTTGGATTTAGGGAGGGTCTCTCGCCAACTAGTGCCATAATAAACATATTGGAGTACATTGCATATGCTTTCGAAGAAGGCCACTATCTAAGGGCGGCCTTTTGCGATCTCTCCAAAGCATTTGACTGCGTATCTCACAGAGTACTCTTGGATAAACTAGAATTTTATGGGGTTGAAGGAACATCATTGCAACTGCTGGAGAGTTATCTGTTAGACAGAAAGCAACAAACACTTTACAAAGGAAAGGTGTCCTCTCAGCAAACTGTGCAGCATGGTGTGCCACAAGGTTCAATATTGGGTCCACTTCTTTTCTCATTTATATAAACGATATTATAAATGTAACTTCAAACTCTAGGCTGTGGCTGTTTGCTGATGATACTACCCTGGCAAATTCAGATAAAGACCTGCAACGTCTTGTTAACACTATAAACGTCGAAGTTCAAGAATTAAATCACTGGTTTCAAGCAAACAAACTTTCATTAAACAGGTCTAAAACTATAGAAGTTGTTTTCAGTCTTAGGGAGATCCCCGAGGAGAACGCTGAATGTGCAAGGTTTTTGGGTGTAAATCTGGATCCTGGTCTAACGTTCGAGAAACACATTGATGCAGTTTCAGGAAAACTATCAAAAAACATCTTCCTCCTAAAAATCTATCGAGATTCCTTCCTTTTGCTGTGCTTATGCAGGCATACCATTCGCTTTTCCAGTCGGCTGCGACCTATGCAATATTGGCATGGGGACATTCCCCCAGTCAAAACGCATATTTTCTCTTCAAAGAAGAGCAGTGCGCACTGTTGCCGGGTTGGGGTATAGGGCTGATGTGAGGGCATGTTTTGTAAGTCTTAAAATCATGACCATTCCTTCTAGATACATCTTTGAGTGTGTGCTATATGCCCACAACAACCAAGCCAGATATAACTTAAATAGAGATTTCCACTCATATGCTACAAGAGTGGGAAATGACATTCGACTCGACTACTTAAGACTGAATAGGACTCGCCTGTCTGTAAATTATTATGCCCCTCTTTTTATAATAAATTGCCACAAGAGCTAAAAGCAACGACCTCTTCTGTGTTTAAGGCGAAAGTTAAAGATTACCTTGTACAAAAGGCATTCTATAATTTTCAAGAATTTTTAAATAGTAATGTAAATGTATAAACTGTAACAGTGTATATATTTTATTTCATGTATAAAAAGTGCGTTTTTTATTATGTATGTCCAAACTGAAGTTTACCTTTTAAAAATTATTAATTGCTTAAAATTTTTTTATTAAAAATGTTTTGTGATACCTGCCGACGTAAGGAATAATAATTTATTATTAATTACTTGAATAAAGCTTTAGGTAATATGACGTAATATTACTTAAATTACTGATAACATTACCTCGGTAATATTACTCTTTACGTCACTATCAATAACCTATCCGTGGTAGAGAAAACGGCGTTTGAAAAAGTCCAGTCGACTACACAATATCCATGAAATTGTTTATTATGCGGTCGTTCGGACATTTTCAAACGCCATTTTATTTAAAACCAAAAAATATTGAATGGTGAAACCTACTCTCTAAGCACCTCGGTGTCAAGGAATATTCTTAAAATGCTGTTTTTGTTTCAGATAGTTTTAAGTAAATGTTTTACTTAAAATTTATACAAAATGGCATCCAACAGTGATGGCGGAGCTGGGAGTAGCAGTAAGTTTTGTTTACTTTAAAAGACACTTTATAAAATTAGGATTTAGTTTTCAAAATTTTAGTTAACTACAATAATAATGATATCTAAATTTATTAAATTTGATTTTGGAAAGTTTTGAGTAAGGTTAATTCACAGGGTCAATTATACCCTGCATGTATAAACTTGTTGTTAGCGTTCCCAAAGTTTAATTAAGGCCTAGTTTTACAAAGCAGGTTCAAACTCAGTTCTACTGAACTAAGGTCAGGCCTTTAAACTTTCCGTAAAATCTTAATATTGCTGTCAGTGTCAGTTTCAGAAATTGAAAGAAATTGAGATTTTACGGAAAGTTCAAAGGCCGGACCTCAGTTTAGTAGAACTGAGTTTAAACCCGCTTTGTAACACTGGTCCTAAGATGTCAATCAAATAACTTACAAATTTTACAAAACGTACCTTGACAACTAATAGTGTTCTTGCTATATAAAAAAATCTAATGACCCAAGATTTAAAAATTAAGTAAATTATAAAAAGAAAGATTATTTATTGTCGTGGAAGTTCTACTTACTTTAATCGGGTAAACGCCGACTCCTAAGTTGGACTTTAATAATTATGTTCAACGTTAGCTTCAACGCCAACCCAGGTCAACGCCACGTTATAAATGACTGACCGTAATATAAATACATTAAGCTGAAGTTTGACATTTCCGTTTTTGATATGGTGCATTATTTATAGTTTGGCCTCGAGTTTGGCGTTTACCACTATCCAATGCATATGTGTGAATTTATAAAAAATAATTTAAGGTTAAAGAAAATACAGGGTTTGTTGATCTATAAGGACCATTTAGATAATGAATGAAGTAAAACAATTTGTACATACCCGAACTACAGGGTGATCAAAAATCGATCACGAAACTTAAGGGGGTGATTCTACTTGAGAAAATAAGGGTAGAGCTTCATATAAATTTTTTCAATATGTCATTCGTTTTCCAGTTACAAGCCGTCAAAGTTCAATTTTTATTTTGGTTTTTTCGCCATCTTGCATTTATTTATTATCCAATCCAGTTGATATTTGGACACAAATTGAGCTTTACAGATTCTAAAATTTTAAGACAAAAGTACTTTTTTAAATATTGCAAGAGGGCACTTTACATAACACTTAAAATTTATTTACATCATAACTTTTTATTTTGACAGATATCGCAAAACTGGGGGCGCCATTTTATAGACAATCAAAAACTTAAAAAGAAGGTCCTCTTTATTAAAGTCGATAAACCTCACCTTTTAGGACCAATAGACATCAAAGTTTTCAGCAATTTCAATCAAATTACCTACATACCTACAGGGTGTCCAGTAACTCAACCGACAAATTTTACGGTGCGATTCTACAACAGAAAATAAGAAAAAAACTTCATATAAACATATGTCCTAAACGTCTTAGTTTTTGAACTACGGTGTGTTAAATATTAAAATAAATAAATAATTTTTAACACCCAATAGAGCTTTAAAGTCAAACGTCAGCGCCGACCGAGGGCTGTGGTGTACAAGCAGGTGGAATTGGATGGGAGTTTGTGGAATTGGGTGGAAATATGTGGAATTGTCTAGATGTATTGAGTGTTGCCAGATGTGGTTTATCTCTCGGCGCCGTCCCCGTCGTCAACGCCAGCAACAAGTTTATAAATTAATTTCTAAGGTTACTTTAAAACGAGCGAAAGTGGTAAATTGTAAAATTCATGTTTTTTAAGTTTTAAACTGGATTTTTTCTTTCAGATACTTTGTCAAGAAATTTTGCTACTAGAGATTATGACCCATATAAACAGCAATTTGAGAAACCCAACAACGAATTAAATACTTCCAGAAGAAGATGTGATCATACGCAAAATGTAAGTGGCTATTGTAATATTTATTTTTTATGCATCAGGTGACAAGCTGAAAAGTCAAGCCCTTGGTCAGGCTATTTGTAGATAGCAATTCAGAACAGAACTAAAAGCAAAAATATTGGTAAAGGGGAACAGGTCCTCTGCAGCTAGTCGGTGGGTTAGAGTTGGTATCTGTACTACTTATGTTTGTTTCCAATTGCGAAAATGAAGGATTTTTAAATTGACCTTCTTTAGAATACTGTTCTCATATCTAGAAAATGCTGCCTCCTGCAACCTTTGGCATTTTGAATTCCATTCAAAGAAGAGCTGTTTGTCTTATTAATTATCTTTTTCTTACTGTCTTGCTCCTGACCGGCTGGAATTAGCCAGTATAATTCCTCCTAGGGCAGCTTTCCACACATAGTTTGTATCACTATACATTCCAACTTGAGTGTTCCCTGAACTTGCTACTTTATTAGCTCTTCTTAAGAGCGTCCAGACTGTAGAATCTATAGGCCACAGAGGTTTACTTTTTCCTCACAATCTTCAAACATTTTAGTCCGATATTAAAAACTTCCTCTTACCTTACTTAACACACCCTTAGTACATTAGTATTTAGATGTTAGACCTTCGTGGATAGTTCCTGGATAAAATGAATATATCAGCGAGGGTATAGGGTATTCCATTAAAGAGGCAAATGGGTTACAATCACGAAACCCGCCTGGTCCGATACCCGAAAGATGTGTTTGAGCCTTATGGTTTCATGACTGTAACCCTTATCATTTTTGGCAAAAATTTTTAAAATTGCATGTAAAACATTGTGGTAAACTTATGAAACAAAAAAGTTACGCGTTAGCCCAGTCCAACACCCAAAACATTTGACATTGACAGGCTGGGTTAAAGCGCCGCTTCCGTGTATGGCGGTATGAATATTTGTGATAGACTCGTCAAAAGGAAGCCTCCTTAAAAGGTTTTAAAAGTGTTCTTATCATAAAGTCGATTTCTTTACTGGCTCAGGGACTATTTTATTATTAATTTTAGTTAAAAATAAGCTGAAAATGTAACTGCTTAAGGACCAATAACTCAAGAACAATGGAAGTTTGATATATATAATCCTTATTTAAAAACACTTATAATTGACCAGAGAATTCAAAAATGTAATAGTAAATAGGTTGTTTCATTGAAAAAACGCAATATTAATAGACTGTAGTAATGTGTAGTTTGTAGCCCACATATCAATGCTTCAGTGTTAAGATTCCTTTTTTTTTGTTTAGGACCTCGATTATTATCGAGAACAACACAGAGCCGTAATGAATCAACTTGAAATGTCCAGTCAAGATTCCGCCTCTTTACGCAACAAATACACTGAACTGATATCGGAAAACAAGCAGCTAAGGGACGAAAATCAACGGCTGCTAAAAGAGCTGACGGAGCACAATGGTAACCCTTCGGAAGCTCTTTTTATGTCACACACGCAGGCGCTGTCCAAGTTGGAAGTAGCTCAGGACGAAAACGCTAGGTTGATTAAACAGTGTGAAGTTTTAGGTTAGTATTAGAATATACTTACTAGAAAGTTGATTAGTATTTGTTTTAAATATATATACAGCGTGTCTACTTAAGTTTGCACCATATGGAAAACTTTTTTATTATTAATGTTACGGAAAAATGTTATTCTTTAAAAAATTTCTTCATGGTCTAAAACCGAAAATTCAATCATTGGATATTAATTTTTGCAGTGGTATATGAGGCATGTTGAAAAATGTGAATTTTGCTCAAGGGAAAAGTACCTTTATTTTCAACAATATCGATTTTTTATACGAAAAAGTTGTTTACAATTAAAAATTAATTACAAATATGCAAACTTGATATTTACTAAAAAAAAGTAAGTTCAGTTCTCACCATGGGAATTTTTTTATTATTGATTTTATGAAAAAAGTTATTTTTTATAAAAAGTTCTGCATGGCCTAAAACTTAAAATTTAATCATCAGTTATTAATTTTTTGCAGTGGTATACAAGGTATGTCAAAAAATGTTAATAATGTTAAAAATGTTAATAATTAAGTTTTCATATTTGTAAGTTATTTTTTATTCTAAACATCTTTTCCTATAAAAAAATCGATATTGTTATAAACAAAGGTGCTTTTCTCATAAGCAAAATCACATTTTTTGACATACCTCGTATACCACTGCAAAAACTTATATCTGATGATTGTATTTTAGGTTTTAGGCCATGCAAAAATGTTTATAAGGAATAACTTTTTTCGTAAAATCAATAATAAAAATAGATTCCCAAAGTTTTTACAATTATTAGGCCAAGAACGTGGAGCAGCTCAACGTGACGTTCATGGACTGAAACAGCAACTGGTCAAATTATGTAAGGATTATGCCAAGTACAGGGAAGCACATCAGAAACTACAACAGCAATATGAAGAAGCAGTAAACGCAACGGTGCAAAAAATAAAGACATCAAGAGGTTGACAGACGAAAGAAATGCTGCACTATCGGAATACACCCTTATTATGAGTGAAAGGTAAGTGTGTACAGGGTGTCCGTAATTCGTTGGAATTGCAGGGTATTTTGGTTATTATTAAAGATTAGGACTTGCGATTTCCGCGAACTGTTACTACTTTTTGATAAAACGAAAGATGACACAAAAAAATTTCATGGCCCTCTTAATTTCTGACATAAAGGACGAAATTCATTTTTGCCATTTTGGGACCTTCTCGTATTTCAGTTGTCCTGTAACTTTCAACCAAAGTAAAAACTAATATAGATAATTCAAATTAAGCTTGCAACATTGTTAAAAAGCCCTCATCGGCATAATTTTGAACTAGTATAAGAGTCCATGACAGTTGATGGTCAAGTTTTTCTTGTTGTTGTGGCAGTAAATATCGTGTTTTTAAATAATTTTTATAATTTATTGAATAAATACCAATAAGAAATACAAGAATAATTAGTCTACAATTAGTGATAAGTGTTTTGGTATTTCCGTGAATTCTCAATGAAGCAAAAAGTGCAAAGTTGGATTTGTTATGCCTGCAGTTTAAGTGTAAATATTAAAGAACTTACGTTTTGTCACTTTATATAAAATTACGCGGAACGTTAGCTGGTAACTACTCTTTGTTTTATTTATGTTTTTTGGCTATGATGCCAAATATTTTGTCTGAAATTTAGTGTTTATTGTTTTCAAAAGTACTTGCTTCTAGCCAAGACGCACACCCAAAATCGTATATTTCTGTAAATATGGTGTTTTGATGTTGCCGGTAAATGTAAACAAATTATGAACCAAGGGCTAACTTTATTTTTTATTATATAGTTTATATCATGGTCTACTATAAGAAATTTAATTTTAAAACTAAACACATCAATTTACGGTCCTGAAGTATAATAACTATTAGTTATTTTATATTTAAAAAAACTCTTATTAGCTATAATTAACTGAATAAAAAATATACTGGGGGTTTCATAAGAATAACCATACGTTTGGTTGATATCTCGAAACATATAAATTTTTTAAATCTAACTACACCAGTAGATTCTACGTAAAAGTCTCTACTAATAGCAGTTTTTACTTTGGTTTAAGTCACAAAAAAATAAATATTTTGAAAGTTCTGGCACTTCCAGATATTTTGGAAGTTAATGTCAACTTCCTTATTTTAATTGGAGCACCCTGTATGTTAAATTTTTAAGATTCTGCGTAAAATTATAAGGATATTTTATGTATAATGTCCTATAGGTAACTCAAATCGTTTTTGATGTTAAATTTTATTTTAAAAATGACTTTTGCAAATTTTTTTCTTAATAATTAGCGATTCGAATTTAGTAACACCATGTTCAACATGGTGAAACAGATGATAAAAATGGGTCTCTATATCCAAAATGGCGAAAAATATTTACCATATTTACAGAAATTACCCGATTTTTGGTTTATGTCTCGCTTAGAAGCCAGCTCTTTTGAAAACAAGGCATTTCTGAAAAACTATTGGGCATCATTGTCTAACAACCTAAATAAAACAAATAATGGGTACTGGTCAGCATTTCGCGAATTTTTTTATAGAGCCACAAAATGTAAGTTCTTGGTTATTAAGACTTAAACTGCAGACAAAACAAAAACGACCTTGTACATTTTTTTCTTTGCGGATTTTGTAACAATATCCATAAAGACCACCACTAAAACACTTAACACAAGTAAAGTTGTAGCCTGACTTTGTTTCTATTTTTTATTGCATGCCAGATATAAACGTTATTTAATTAAGTATTTGTTATTGTTGTTACATAATTGCTAATAAGAAATTATAAACACCTAATTTTTAAAAGAAAAAAATGCTCTAATGTTTCTTGTATGGTCCAGGAATATGCTATTTACCGGATTTTTTTAAATGAAAAACTAAGCGAGCTACTTGAAAATAATAAAAAACAAAAAAATTGTATTGTTTCATCTGAAAAAAATATAACAGTGTTAAGAAAAGTCACTGGCGGACATTTTTGTGTAAATAATACCAAAGCAAAGCAAAAGCCAAGATGCGTCGCACGCCGCCGCTGGTCTAACTAATTAAAATTTAGTTGGGTTTGGGATTAACCTTCTATTATAAAAATCACCATAGCCAAATTAAAAAAAAGGATAAAGAATATTTAAGATATTAGTAAAAAATATTTTTTTCGAGGTTTAACACCCTGTATTTTGAAAACAAAACATTTACAAACTTATGTTTACATGAACTTTTTCATAAAACTGGCTTAGGAATATGCCCTTAAATTTTCTTAGTGAAAGTTATGTTTCAAATAAATAACCTTTGGTACCTGGTACCTGCCAAAGCCGCTATGATAAACCTATGTTGTGAGATAGTTATTTATTTATTTATTTATTTGTTCTACAGTTGCTACAATAACTAACCATTTACAGAACAATACATAATATGATATTATGCAAACCTAATCTAAGAAAAAAAATCAAAAGTAAATACATTACACTTGGTTTACACATAACATAGGTACATTACAAAGAGCATCACTCATCCGGAGTGAATAAAATTAATTTTAATTTAGCTTTAAATTGACTCTTCGATAGATTAAATATAGCTATGCTCTGGCAGTGTCGATCATGCAGTTGTTGCATTCTATATAATGAGGCACTTAAAGCTAGATTTGATCTTGCCCTTCTACAGTAAAATGTCTCATAACATCTTCTATTTAATCTTGGTACTCTATAGTTTAGGTTATTTACCATATATGTATTATCAACTAAATTGTGTTAATAAGCCCATGTAAATGAAGAAGACTTATAAAAATACGTTTTTTTTCCAAAGAAGGAACATTATAATAATTTCTTAAAAATTCCCGAGCATTGTATAGATATGTACCTGTTTCCCGAAAGTATTTGCATTTTAAATAGCGACTTTGTACCGTTTCTAATGAATATTTGTATTTACTGTAGAAAGGGGACCAAACTAGAGCACAATATTCTAATTTAGAGCATACAAGGGAGCTGTAAAGCAAGTTTATAGCTGCAAATGACTTAAACAAACGGGTATTTCGAATAATGTATCCCAACATTCGATTTGCACTCTTAATTTGTGACAATATGTGCTCAACAAAACTTAATTTACAATCATAAGTAACACCAAGATCCCGCACACTAGTTTTCCTATTGATCATCACGGAGTCAATATCATAATCAATGTTCAGAACATTTATATTTCGCGTATATGTCATAATACAGCAGTTTGACACAATTTATTTAATTTACACCAGCTACTAATTCTATTTATATCATCCTGCAACAATTGGCCATCCTCAGGTGATTGTATACCTCTATAAACTTTAAGATCATCAGCATACAATAGCACCTCTGAACTATGAGCATGCCCTGACAAACTTACAGCTTTTACAAAATGATCAATGTCTGCTGCTCACGGGCTCATACTTTATTAGGTAATTTAGTATTTGGTATTAGTTAGAATTTTATCAATGACTCATAATACTTTTTTAAATTCTGCAATGTACTATATAATCTTATAGGATTTTCATACTATAAATCTAGAAATTTAATTGTTACTGCAAATGTTAAGGATTAGTTATTATTTGTGTAATTTCTAAACACATTATTTGTTTTAATATTAGCAATAATAAAGGAAAAATATGTGATCTTGGTGATGTTTGTTTATGATATTTAGGGAATTAGATGTTGATAATTTATTATAAAAACTTTTCATTGGCTTCAGAAATATGTAGTTATATTATAAATATCGATTTTTTTTAAATTATTGTTAAGCATATTTTTTTAAGTATAGTGAGCATAGTTTGTTGAGAAATAGTGGTTATTTTTGTTATGCCATACAGGAAGTATATATTAAATCATGCAGTCAGGTATAAATCTTGATTTATAAAGTTAACAAACCGTTGCTGGTGCCACTGCAGTTCCTGTTCGCCATTTGGCTTGTTGTTTGACTTGACCGAGTTTTAACACTGTCGGTGCATTCTCCCGACATAGGTAGAAGCAATGGTAGACTATAAAGTTTGACTCTTAGTGGCTTTGGCAGGTAGCAGGTACCAAAGGTTAATAAATTGAAACTTAACTTTCGTCATTTTGTAAAAGCTAAACTTTACCCTAGGTTACTTGGTATCTATTAGAAAATACTTCCTCAGTCGCCAGACAGTTTTGACAGTTCCAACCCCTTGGCAGACAAACATTTTGGGGTGGCCCAATGGTCCGAGGAAGTCCAATATTTCAATTATTTACCAAGATATGACAAAAGGCCTTAAATAAGAGTTGTAGGGTTTCCAATTACGCATGTCCTTAAAATATGTCGATGTATACAGGTCTCAAAAAAAGTTAATGCTGCGAAGTCAGTATTTTTTTTACAAATTGTTTTTTGGGACACTTCTTATGCTTCAGAATATTTATATGGAAAACCTTCAACTCTTATATAGGACGTTTTGTCATATCTTGTTAAATAACAGAAATATTGGACTTCCTTGGGCCATTAGGCCACCCCATAATGCTTGTCTGCCAAGGAGTTGGAACTGTCAAAACTGTCTGGCGTTTGAGGAAATATCTTGAAATAGGTACCCAAGTAATGTATCTAAATTCAGCTTTTACAAAATAAGAAAGTCAATTCATTTACCTTTGGTACCTGGTACCTGCCAAAGCCACTATGAGTCAAACTTCATATTCTCCCATTGCTTCTACCTATGTTGGGAGCATGCGCTGACTAACTTTTAGCTTTTACAAAATGAAGAAAGTGTGCCGCTCACGGGCTCTTGATCTATAACTAAACTTAACTCGATTCAGATTAAAGAGCACTGCGGTAAATCAGCTAATTAAAATGTGGATCTAGATCCAGCTTGGCGATAGGGTTGCCAGATGTTCTGCAAAAAAACCGGACATGAAAAAAACATTAATTTATTTTTAAATTCGGTAAAACAGCTATTTATATATGTTAGGGTAAATGTGGATAGTGCGGTTATTATGTACAATTACAGGGAACTATGCATAATTACCAGTGCTCGTGGTAAAGGTTGTAAAAACCTTCGAAATATTCACATTTACCGGCAATTATATAAAATTACCTACCTCTTTAGTAAATGAGCAAATAATGAAATCAAACATCGGATTCAATTGCGAAAACCGGAAAATGAATAGGGGTGCTGTCAATTAAAAAAAAAAGGCGTTGTTAACCAAAACTAACCTGACCGTGACTTCGGGCACGTTGAATTTTATTTAAAAAATCCAATACATATATAGAACTCCAAGTAAAAACGACATTTAACGAGGTCTAGACGCTAATACGTGCGCGGCTGCAAGTATCACCCTCCCCGCGCCCCGCCCGCGCCTTTCTCTCCCAATTCCAAAGCTTATGTCAACATTTACCACAGTCACGCGTCAAGTTTTATATAATTACCGGTAAATGTGGATAATTTACTATATTTACCATGTGCGTTCGTAATTATCTATAATTACCAGTAATTATAGATAATTACCGATTGCTTACAATTACCGTGACATATACAAAAATAAAAAGTTCACTACAGCCCAGTGGCGTTTTCAGGGGTACCTAAACGAAGATTTCTGACAAAAAAATGGACGCCACTGACTTCTAAGCAAGTTTGTTATTTTATTTAAATTAACAACTAAAAATACAGCATTTTAGTCCTTATTTTTTCTATCTTGATAACTTTTTGAAATTATTAAAATTTACTTAACTGCACACGTCTGGATTGGATACTGAAAGCAATAATTGTATAAAATTAACCACAAACATTAAACATTTAATATTTAAATTAATTTAAATAAATTTTCCTAAATTTATATTTTGTCAGAAATATTCGTTGAGGTGGATTGGGTAACTTTAATTAACTTTTAAATCTTTAAATAATCCAAATAACCTTTTTAAATCTACAAATAAAGGTGCAAAATTTTGTTAAAATGGTATGATTGTTATTTAAGTATTAACAAAAAACGTTTTTTTTTAAGGTTAGCACCCTGTATCTGAGAAAAATGCATTGCCGGACTTATGTTTATATGAACTTTTCTTTATATTTTTTGATGCAGAATCTGTTTTTAAATTTTCTTACCAACATTCTGTAAAGACAGGCGATTTCGGTTGTTCCAAATATTTTCAATTTCAATTATTGAACTATTTTGTAAAGTCTTGACTTGTATACTGTAATTATTTTACATGTTTACAAAGGTGGGTTTCTTTGATTAGCGATGGTTATTCACACATTGATTATAGTCCCGGGTGGTGTTGTACTATAAACAAAATACCATTTTTCTTAAATTATGGCATTTTTATCCAAGTCCCTCAAAAAAAACGGTCATTCTGTTGTCCGGTTTGCTAAGATATTTTCGACCGGACAGACATCAGAAAAACCGGACTGTCCGGTCGAAACTCGGACTGGCAACCCTACTTGGCGAAGAATTTTTACAGAAGTCGCCGACCTTTGGTTTGTGTCTCCGCTAGAAACAGGCACTTTTAAAAACAGTTCAAAAAATAATTGGACATCATTGTTTAACATCCTAAATAAAACAAAGAATTTATGTAGAGCTTCTTCTTTTCTATAGCTTTTCCCGCCTAACGGTTTTTTTATTTTTATTTTCTTTCGGTCCTACGATTTTTTTATAAATAGTTTTCATTGATTTGAGTGTTGTTTAGCTAAATTTTTATTTTATTTTATGTCTTTAAGCCTGTTAAAGGTATAAGATGAAACTTTGAGTTCTTGGTTATTTATATTTGAAGTGCAGACAAACAACATTGACAGCAGAATTTATAATGAAATCCACGATGACAACCACTAAAATACTTTACACAAGTTGTAAATTGACAATTGTTTTATTTTTTATTGCATTCATCCAATGAATTATAAAAATATTTAAAAATTATGATACTAACTGCAAAAACAGCAAATTAAATATAACAAAAAATGTGTGTGTGTGTCACAAATCGGTTCAAAAATTTCCCATGAGTTCGCTGAATGGCAATGCTCCATAGGCAACGTTGCTTAAATTTAATTGCCTTTAAAAATAATGATAATTATCAATATTTCTATTTTCTTTGTTATCATTTACAGGGATACTGTTCATAAAGAAATGGAAAAACTTAGCGATGATCTCTCCCAAGCAATGAAGAAACTGAAAATGCTTGATGCTGATAATAAAGAAATGCAAGAAGAGAAAAGAGGCCTAAATTACCAGCTTGAATGTTTAAGAAGAGAGATAACAAGTGCATTGCATGAAAGAGATAAGGTGAGTATGCTTCTGCTTGTATTATTATTCGCTAAATTGTTAGGAACTGCTGATATGTATTGGTTTAGTGTCTTTTAGGCAGGTGGTTTTCCTATGCCTAGTTGTATCAATCCAATCCCAGATTATAGAGATAGACATTATTATAACAACCAAGATCAGTTTTTGTAGACATTTTACGCTTGGCGATTCTCCAAGGATTAATAAAGTTTTACGATTTAATTTATGAGGTTAAATAGTTCCTATTTTTTTATGTCATGTTAAGTCGCTTAATACCCGGTTATGGGAAGTAGTAGATTTTTTGTCGACGACAAATGTAACTGTTGTTATTTTCAGGAATAAAATTGGACAACAAAATTTCTATTAACTTCAAAAATAATAAAAAATAAACTGTCAAGTAATCACATAAGAATCCTAGTTCCAAAGTGTACAATTTCCATCTGCCTGATTTAATACAAAAATGAGGAAGATGTTCCAATAGTTGTATTTGTCAGCGCTGAATTTAAATAATTCATCTTTTAGGCCGTGACTGCGACCTAAAAGACTCTTATCATTTGCTTTTCAATTACCTGCCTCTTCCAAATTCCTACACAACACATTTTTTTCTGTAAACGAATGTGATCAAGGCGTTTTTGCCAAATTATGGAGTTGTGGTAAGTTCTGATTGGTAAAAATTTTGTATTATTATTTTTATTGATTACAAACTTTATTCTAAATAAATTTTCCCAATGACATTTTGCTGTAAACTTAAAAATAATGGTAGTTTACTCTTGGAGAAAAATAATATTTTTAAGTTTTTGTTAATCTTGTATACAAAATCAACATTTTTTCTTCGTGTTTTTTTTTAAGATTTTTTTTTAATGAAGAATGATTTATTTATTATTCTTTTTTTCTCTTGTAAACCTCAACCATGGAAAGTCTGTATATCATAATTTTGGATATTTATTCGGCATAAATGTCGCGATATACAGGGTATTCCACCAGGAACTGCTGCAATCGATTTCTCGGAAAGTAGGCTTTGGAAAATTTTGTAACATTATAAAGTCGGCGGGGGACATACAACTAAAATATTTTGACAGTTCTACCACTTCCGGTTATACCGGAAGTTAATGTCAACTTACTTATTTTGAATGGAACGCCCTATAAATTATTTATTTTTTAGATTCTGCGTTGAATTCTAAACATAATGTATGTATTTTTTTTAATTTTATGTTAAAAATGACATTTGCAAGTTATTACACAACCATCAATTTTTTCTAACTGTAAGCCTTTAATATGAGTGGGGTTTGGGTTTCTTGTGGAGAAAGAACTACTTTAGTAGACTGTATTGATATTTTCACAATAAAGAAATACAGATTGGTCAAAAATAATAGTTAAAAATGATAACGACAAAATCCCTAAAAGTCAATTTTTTTAAATGGAAACCCCCATCTTTTCTTTTACTTTATCCTGTTAAGCACTATAAATAAGGGTAAGTTTGTATAAGGATGTCTATTTCCAAAATTTATAGTTTTTGGAATATTAACAATTTATTATTTATCTATTCTCACAATGCTTTTAAGGTCAACGTTTGGCTTCTAGTATGTCATGATCTCGAAATGCGGCGCGATAGTCCTTTAGACATTTTTAAACACCATTTTCTCCAAAACCAGAAAAGTAAGGTTATGGATATATTAAAGGTTTTATATTAGGAATGACCTGTAGAATTCAAATCCTAAAAATATACGAGGTATTCCATTTAAAATATCAAAGTTTATATCACTTCCGGTTTAACCGGAAGTAATACACAGATGCTATTATATCTAAATACGGTGATATGATATAACATCCCTTAATTTGAAAACTATACCCGGTATATCTGCAAACACTGTTTTAAACATGTAATATGTGTAATTTTATTTTGGTGTAATTTCCACCTTTTTTTTCTAGGCTCTCAAAGAGTGCAATGATCTTCGTGAGAAATTCGGTGAACTAGGTGCAGCATCAGAAGACGGGCGCCTTTTACTCGGCGACCAAATGAAAAAGAGCAGAGGTCGCCTAATCGACAGCTTAGGAACGTTGGGAGAAGGAGGAGGTAGAAAGGAACATTTACGCGACGACTCGCGGTCCATTGGCCAACGTCAAAGATTGGACAATTTGGACCAAGCGAATCAGGAATTAGAATCTCTAAGAAAGAGTCTCGATAAAGCACAGACTGAATTAGCTGAAGCTGTAAGTTTAGTGTTTCTTTTTTTAATAGTATGCTAACTCAAGCAAAATGTGAAAAAACTGTTTAAACTTAGGATATAGGTAACTAAAAGTTAAAATTTGAAGGCAATTTACTACGTCTGTGAAGAGATATTTGCAATTAACCTCAAAAATACGCTTTTAAAACATTTGTAATGAATGTTGAAACACTCTGTATAAATGCCAATAAAGAAAAGTGACATATGTTCAAAAAAAAAAAAATTTTTTGTGTCATATTCAAAATATCAGATAAAATATTACAGGGAACACCCTGACAAAGTGCATAACTATTGAAAAAAAAAACGAGATTTTAAAGAGGAAATGATACGTCTATTTATTTTGACCACGTAGATTCTTCAATTTTAATCTGTTGTCATGACAACAACCAATTTTTCCGAATACCACTCGCGGTAGCTGCAAAATGAATAAGTGTAAAACTAGCATCTACACTTCGTTACATGTCGTTTTGACGTCGGCCAATCAGAATTGGCCGATGACATCATGACGTCATAGTCAACGAAATTGCGAAAACCGGTAAATGAATAGGGGGCTGCCAATTTAAAAAAAAAGGCGTTGCTAACTAAAACTAACCTGGCCGTGACTTCGGGCACGTTGAATTTTATTTTAAAAAATCCCCTACATATATGTATAGAACTCCAAGTAAAAACAACATGTAACGAGGTCTAGACGCTAATAGTGGAAATCTCCAAAGGTCATGAACTACAAGGAACCTGTTACATTTGTCATTCTTTTAATACTTGACAAGTAAAATTCAGTCAAAACCACAATTATAATTAAGATACTACTAATGTAACATTAGTGTAAGTCTGTCACTTTTTTAGGGTGGCGATATGAGTTTTCTACGGATTATGAATTAAAAAAATGTCATTATTACTTTTAATATACATGTTTTTTTAACAAAAAAGAATAAAAAAGCCACAGACCCACATTACTGATAATTTTTAGGGAATTTAAACATTTTATTTTTACAATACTTAAATATAAATGTTAAGTTTATTTAAAAACAGTTTTTAAATGATAAACCTGTAAAAATACCCGTGTTATATTTTTGACAGATACAAGAAGCTGAAGTATCTAAAGGCAGAAGAGACTGGGCGTTCTCCGAGAGAGACAAGATAGTATTAGAAAGAGAAAGCATCAGAACTTTATGTGATAATATGAGGAAAGAAAGGGATAGAGCAGTGTCAGAGTTGGCGGAATCTCTCAGGGAATCTGACGCGATTAAGAAGCAGAGGAATGAACTGTTAAAAGAAAATAAGGTAATTTACAGGAAGTGACAGTTTTTACAATTTACATGCAACTGTATAACCATTTTCGAATATCAGAGGTACATTCAGAATCAACGCTCGGTAACGTCATGCGCTATGTCAAGACCTTACCTACGTTATTATTTTATATTCTTTTAAACACCCTTTGGTGGCGACAACACACGTTTTTTGTTTAATGTCATAATAGCATGTGAATTACTACGAGAATGATCTATCAAGAGTAGGCACTATCAATAGCTGGACTGCTGTGGTGGGCGGGAGAAAAATAAGTTTTTATCTTTATTTTTCTCAAACCCCAAAATATATTTTCCTTTGTTTAATTTTAAAAAGATCAAGTTTGATGTAGTAGGATATTGCACGGTAGGTGTAATGCACAACAGACATAATACACAGTAGGCCTCCTTTTGACATTTGAAAACGAAATGAGGTTAAGGTTTAATGTAATTTTTGTTTATTTTTTAATTTTTTCTTAAAAATGAAATAAAAAAGTTGAGATTTCTCTTTTAGTAACTATACAGAACAAATAAATAAAATAGACTGTAAATAAAAACAAATAATATAATATTTTTACGTTAGAAATAATGCAAGCTTGTCACGCCGACCAATAACACTTCTTCGCATAGGCGCGTTAAGGTTTAGCAGTAATAAAATTAGGTGTTCCCTTAATACTGCTAGCACTATTTGATTATTCCAATAATTTCCTATTTTTGGCCAATCGTTTTCGGGAACCACACACGACCAAAAATGAGAAAACTTGGTACATTAGTTAATTTTTTTAATACTTATTTTTAAATTAGAAAAATAATATGCTTTATTATAAGTCACTTAGAACAAATTATATTATGGTTGTTTGATTTATTTAAAATGTGCAGCTTCGAAGTAACGGAAGAAATCATAAACCCTTTTTTGCCAAAGTTGTTTATGAACCTGAGAACAAACACATAGACTTTTTTTCTCCTCAGTGTTATCAAAAAGGAGAAGACCTTTTTTCGTCTTTGATTTTATCAAGAAGGGGACATTTTTTTGCTTTTCAATTTTATCAAATACCTATTTGGGCCCTGATCAAAAGAGTAATTTACTATCGTCTGGAATATTCGCGTAAACCGCTAATATCAAAATTTCAGTCGAATCGCACTCGTATTTTTGTTTTGACCCCGTGTGAAAACGGACTTGTCTGCGGATTTTAGAAATATGAAAAAAGCAATATCGATCGGTAATTCGATTCTTGTTTTTGGAAGAGAAGTCGCCCAGCGAAATCAAAGAACGCTTGGTGACAGTGAATCTTCTTCGATGACGACCGTCAAAAATTGGTTTAACGAGTTTCAACGTGGTCGCACTTCGGTTTTTATGAGCCACGCACAGGAAATCTAATAACGGCAACAACAGAGGATAACATAACAAAAATACATTTGGCATACCGTCGATTGAAGATACGCGAGATTGCTAAGACAGTAGGCATCTCAAAAAACCGCGTGGGTCATATCCTTGATGAAATTTTGGGCATGAGAAAGCTGTCGGCGAAATGGGTGCCGCGTTTTTGTTCATTCTGGACAACAAGAACTGCAACCTTAAGACCACTTCAGAGCAGTGCCTCGAAAGCCTACTTCGCATACCACGAGAAAACGTATTTTTCAGACGGGCTAAAAAGTTTGTGCATCGTTGGGTTAAGTGTCGTGTGCTTAAAGGAGACTATGTCGAGAAATAAATCGCCACTCTTCCAAAATTTTAATAATAATGATATTAAATAATTAAGATACTTTAAAAATATTTTATTTTTCACCGGTAATGAATGAGGTAATTTATTTACAAATGGTCATAGTTTTTCATAGTAAAACAGCTTATAACATGTCTGTGTAAATAATGGCTATACAGAGTTTAGTTTAGTCTCAGTTTTGTAAACTGTAATGTGTTTTAGGCATTAAGAGAAGCCTTAGAGGCTCAGATTGAGCGCGAAGGAAGACTGTCTCAATCAAATATAGAGGAACAGCATGCTTGTGGTCATACAGAAGTCATCCAACTAGACCTTACCAATTCTGATGGAGAAGCATTGGAATTTGCTGGTATGTCTTTTGTAGAGTTGCTATGTTGATCCCAATGTGTTGAATGTGTATCCCATACTTACACTGAATGTGAATCTCTTGATTGATATTTAATCAGGTTTACTTACCAAATTTATTAGAAAAATATGTCAAGTCACATGTAAAACAGCCATAAATTTACTTGTTTTGATAGGTGGCCGAGAGTTTCCAGGCGATGGTTCTGTCTACGTCGCATCAGTCGCCCCGGGATCGTCGGCTATTGGGAAATTTTTCCCTCACGATCGCATCCTACGTGTGAATGACGTGGATTGCAGTCAGGCATCATTAAGGATGGTTACCGAAGCAATCCGCTCGAGCATGCCAGCTGCGCACGTTTTAGTGCGCAGGACGAGGTGCGCGAGAAATGAAATTAGAGCTACGGGTGAACAGGTTACCACTTGGATTCATACTGCACGACTTGCGCCAGGTAAGTTTAATTTACTCAATTCTGCGGGGCGTTTCTAAAAGATACAGTGTGTCTTCATAGGTGGGCGTCGTATGGAGACTTTTTATCATTAAATTTACAAAAAAGTTATTCTTTATAAAAAATTCTGCATGGTAAAAAACCTTCAGATATCAAATTGTATCAGGTATCTACGAGGTTTCACAAAAAATGTAAATTTTGCTTAAGAGTGAAATACCTGCATTTTTATGAATATCCTACATTTTTGTAAATAAAAGAGTTTGGATTTAAAATAACTTTTAAATATACAATTTTTTTTTATTAACAAAAAATTTTGTTTTCGCGATAATCGTGAAAATTTAAGTTTTGTACATTAGTGCATTGTACAGGGTTTTCATTTATATTTTGCCACCTACTTTTAGCTATATCCAAGAAAAATAGAAATAAGGTCCTGTATAAATGTTTCATACTTTTTTATCTTTTATCTTTTGAGCATAAAAAGAAACGAATGAACATCAAAAACTCAAGAAAAATAAAGGGGGAAACTTTTTTAAATAAGACACCATGTATATTTCGTTACCATTAAAAGGTCTTTTAAAAAACTGTACAAAAATACAACATTTGATATACCTATCTTTATTAGTTTTCGAAATATGACCACTTAAATCTAAAAATAGTAGATATACATAATTTCCATTATACCTACCTACGGCACTAAACTGAGACTGTAAATGTAATTTGTAAATTATATCCAGATTTAAGTGGCTGTATCTTCAAAACTATTAGAGATAGATACATAAAATGTGGTATTTGTATAAAGTTTTTTAAAAGACCTTTTTAATGGTGAATAAAATATAGGGTGTCCCATTTTGTTTGTGTAACTCTTAATTTTTTTAACTAAATTAATAATACGTTTTAAAAATTCTTTTATTTTCCAAAAAAACCATACACTTTCAATTTGGCACCTTAAAGCTGCGCACGCTCAATAAAAATTGTGAAGAGACTTCGTTACGAGTTCCAAGAGTGCACGTTGTCAAAAAATCGCAATATTATTTTCGCTATATTTCGCAAATATAAGACTTTTGAAAAACAAGTTCTTAGTGACCTTTTATGACTTTTATGGTGACGATCTACAGGGATCCCTGGAGCTGAAAAGGCAGTTCGGAAGAAAGCAGAGACATAAATCGAGGTAAGGTGCCGCCATTATTGTTTCTTAAATAATGTATGGTTCGGTTTATTTCTCTTTTTTATTATTAAATAACACGCTTACAGTCTTGTGTTATCGAAGGAAATTAATTCTCTTAAATTTTTCTACAATTCAAACACTCATTTAAAAAAGTTTCCCTCTTCATTTTTCTTGAGTTTTTGATGGTCATTTGTTTCTTTTTTATGCTCAAAAGATAATAGATGGGAAAGTATGAAACTTTTAAATAGGAGGCTTTTTCTAGCCTTCTTAGTTATAGCTAAAAGTGGATGTCAAAATATAAATAAAAACCCTGTACATTATTCTTATTTTATAATAGTAAATTTAAAAAGTGTGTTTAGAATTATTTTATAATATTTATAATTAATAAATTCTCGAACGTAACAATTATTGACAAATTGGGTATTTGGAATTTTGTAGGTAGGGATTCGAAATCTGTAAACATTTTTGATGTAAAATTTAAAGGGAACCTGCCAGTCCATAAGTAAGGGCTGCGGCTGGGTCACTGTACATTTGACAACAAAAACCTGAGCAGAGTTTGAGTCCCCATCCTGCAAAACCCCTTAATTCTGAATGTGGTTAACAAATTTTTAATATTAAAGAATTTATTTAACAATAACCAAAAAAATGAAATGTTAGACACCATGTATATTGCAAACGATTCAATAAAGTAAATTGCCTTAGATCATTGCAGGTTTTGTTCTCTCACCCTAAAAATGACATTTTCAAACGCTATTTTCTCAAAAACTAATTAAGATAGGTATAACATGTTATACATTTGTTTTCTTGGAATTGCCTGTAGAATTGATTTTTAGAAAAATATATAGGGTGTTCCATTTATAATAGTAAAGTTGAGAGCACTTCCAGTTAAACCGGATGTGCCACGTACAATCTGAAACATCAGAAATCTGCCATATATCTGTGTAAAATTTCGAAACCATTTAACACATCTCGAGAAAATATCAGGCTTGCTATTAATTTCGTGGTTACCCGGTATAGAGAGTTTAATAAAATAAAAAAATGCCATGGCAGAATCCTCTAAATAAAATAATAAAAATATTTTATATAAATACAACAAAAGTCCGCAACTCCTTTATTCTTAAGATACAAGTGTTAAAGTTAAAAAAAAATGGTTTTTGTAAATATCTTAAATATCTTTTATCCAATTTTGTTGCATATTGGCATTGTTATTTATGGCATGCCGCCTGCATCTGAAATGTTACATTACTACAGCGCTTTCGACTTCATGTAAAACGGCTATAATAAAAAAAACTTTTTTGTACGACCGGGCGTAAAATACAATTTTACGCCCTAGGGCAAAAAACAAAAAGTATCAAAAACGCCTGTATTAATAAATTTATAAACAATGATAAAATTAAATAATGCTTTTTTGGTGAAACAACAATTTATTTAATTAAACATACATATTTTAAAAGTATACTGATTACAATTTGAAACATTAAAAGCTGGAAAATCGTCTTCTAACTACAGAGAATGCGTGTATATTAATTTCAGTCGTACAAAAATATGTTTGCACCTCTGGCGTAAAGCACTTTTACCCCCACAGCTGATTGTTGCCCCCGCGGAGCTCGGGCAACAACTTTCAGCCGCGGGCATAAAAGTACTATTTTACGCCCTTGGTACAAAAATAACTGTTTTAATTCTCGTTATGACATTTACAGGTTGCCATGGCCTATCACTCAAAATGGGCGTCTATATCAACCGTATCAGCGAAGGTAGTCTAGCGGCAAGAGACAAGAGTCTCACGGTCGGAGATAGAGTTCTACGAATTAACGACAAGTCAATGGATGATATCGAGAGTGTCCGGGAGGCCATGCAGGTTTTAAACGACGAGAACACTGACGTAATCAACATCACTACTCTTAAGATGAGCTATCCGGAGTGCCCGAATGTATTTACGCCAGTAAGGAGGCATAAGAAGGAGAATAGAAGTTCTCAGGTAAAGAAAGCTATGTTTGATTAATGTTTTTGGTTTTTTTGTTTACTTATAGTACTTATAGATTAATTTATGTAAATTTTCTGAGATATAGGGCTTATTTAGTTTATTAATTTAAAGAACTACTCTATACAAAGTGATTGTGTTTTTACTCCCAGCAACTTTTTTCTCATATGTCACAGGCTGTATATTATAAAAAAAATTATCCAAAGAACATTTTTAATTTAGCCCACATCATTGTCTAGACATTCAAGGAAAACTAGGAAATGTTTTTTTTTCAGACTGAGGACTGGTTAAGTCAAAATGACTATAAATACAGCAATCAAGAAAAGAATAGCAGTGCTTGGTTAAAAGAGAAGTTTGAATTAATGCGAGGCCCCTGGAGACATTCCAAGGAAGACAAGAAAAAGTACAGGAATAGTTCTCCTAATCCGATTGACTTTGGCCATGAACAGGTAAAATATTAATGCACCAAATGTTTTACTTCAAAACTTTTGAGGTTACAGTTGAGAGTAGAGTGTATGTGTATAACGGTATCCTAATAGGTGCTTCAGAATGAGGTTTATAAAAAAAAATCTATTTTTTTACAAATTAGAATTTTCTTTATGACAACATAAAAAGGGAAAATGATAGTTTTGTTTTAAAAATATTTATGGTTAGGGTAGATGTACCTTTTGTGACCACTGGCCATTTTAAGGTTTACAAGTAAATATTAAATATTTAGTTCTTACCATAGTATTATAAAGTATGTTTATAGGATTTTTTGATATGTTGGCACATTTTAAACTGTTACTTGTTAAAAGTATAGTTTAGAAAATAATTAAAAACATATTTGGATGCGTGTTGTAACTCGCCAATTTTCATTATTTATTATAAGAATTTAAAAAGACTGTAAGTAAATTCCTAATATTAGTTGAAAATTTTAATATTCTTTAAATGTTTTTTTTATATAAATGTATATACTGCTTAAATAACTTTAGGTAAAAAATAAATTTACTGATAAACACCTAAAATGTGAATGAAATAGGCGATGGCCAAAACTGGTACAGCAAAAATATATAAGTGCCACTTTTGGCCATGCTTATTATATACAGTTTTGGCCATAGTTGCTCTTATTTTTTTAACAACGTTCTGTAACACCCTGTATTTTTTTTCTCAAAAACCTATTGGGAAACCCTTTATAATTCCTTTCCTAGTCCACTCTTTTTATAAACATTTTAATTTTAGGCTATTGCGGAATTGGACTCGGTTTTAGACAGCTATCACCACACCAGTACCATTAAAAGGTCTTCTGTTAGTGCAAAGAAACATTTATCACAACCAAAAGAAGAAAAAAATAATGGTGGTACCTGGCCAAAAGCTAGAGCTACCGCTGTGTTAACCTCAGGTAAGAATAATAGAGAACTTATAAAAAACAAATAAAATGTTCCTAAATATCAAGTAATAGTAGTATCTAATAAGTTAAATGAAGTTATTTTTTGAGTAATTCAACAATAAACAGTTTAGATAAAGGAAATAAAATGAAAATATATCCATTATTATTAATAAAATACTTATAATAATATAAAAGTTAAATTTTGTGGTACAAATTGGGCATAAAATGCAAAAAAAGTAATTTCACAAAACACAACAAAAACATACCTTTTTTTTAAGCCTGAAGCATTCTTTAATTTTAAAAATGTATGGTTTAGTGCTAACTAATATCATCGCCTTCCATGTTATAACTATCCCTGTTTTTATCACTGCTAATTATCGTCGAAAGCCAACAATTAAAAGAAAGAAAAGGTAGCAGTAACAAAAAAATCTTCTTGCCTAAAATGAATTGTTCCTTTCAAGATAAATTCATAACGTTATTATTTTTGGCAAAGCTACCCAATTTAAAACACAGCAGTAGTCAAGAATGACATCTAATAGGTAAAAAACATTGTCATACAAAATAATAATGAAAAAATATTCAATATGTAGAAATTAATAATTTTGGTTTTCATTTAAAAAGTATTGAACCAATTGTTTTCAAAATTTGAGAATACTTTGCAAAAATTCGCTCAGCTGTCACCTTGACATTTAGAATTGAAGGGTTTTTGCAAAAACAACCAATGTCCTTTCTAACATAATGCCAAAGTCATGTTTTTCTAATAATAATTTACAAAGAGGAAAACCAATTCTTATAGATTCTTCAAATATATCTCTAAATGCCCAAAATACAACTATATAACTTCATATATTACAAAAAAATATATGGAGTTAGCTATATAGGTTTAATAAGTTTTTTTCAATATCCTGACCATATTTAAAACTTAACATTGGCTGTTTTTGAAAAACATATTCCATCATTTAAAATTTTATCATAATGTACTAAATGGTTTAGTTTTTTAAAAGAGGGTGAAAGACAAGGTGCTTAGTGTTTATTGCATTAATAAAAAATAAAGCAACAAAAGCCTTATTTAAACTTAACTACAGAACACCTACGGAAACACTCTATAAAGAATTAAACCTGGATCCTATATTATACATTCTAAAATTCGAGCAATGTAAACAAATACATAGAATACTTTCGAAAAATCTAAAATGTAACACAGTAATAACCTTTAATAATCAAATACACGATCATGACACAAGATCTCATAACCAACTTCACCTAGTAAATTGTAGAACAAATCGGGGAATTTTAAACCCAATTTCGAAAGCAGTAGAAACTTTCAATCAAATACCTAAACACATAAGAGACATGCCATATAACAGATTTGTAAGTAATATTAAGATTATTCTTCATAACTAGTAACATTTGTTGTCTGTATGAAGGTTGACTACTTTTTGCCAGTTAAACTTAAAACCAACATGTAAATAGATTATTATATAATGGTAATCAGTTGTTAGTCTGTATTGCACCTAGGCTGCTTCTCTATCAATGTTCTTTTAATGTGTTCGTTTTTTAACATTAGTAACATTTTAACACTAGGTACTTGTTTTGTTATTTTAATTTTACTTGTTTAGACTTTAGTTAGAACAAAAAACTTATGGATAAGGTTTTTAAAAAAATCTAGGCTGTGATCTATATTAAATTAAGCATATAATTAAGATCTCATAAATATTCACCTATATTGTTCTTCACTGACAAAATTGTATATGCAATTGAAATGAAACAAAAACAAACTTTTATTTTGCAAGGATTGTTGCAAAAAAGAGAAAAAAATAGACACCGTTAAATTATGCCCCGATACCAGGTCCAACCTGCTTAGGGGCAAAGATACAACGTTTCTTTATAAAAATGACACCATATCAATCTAAATGCAAATTTTTGGTACTAAATTTAGTCTATTTACACAATATTATTTTTACTGATTGTCTTGTATGACTTCTTATTCTTTAGGACTAGGGTTGTAAATTTAGAATGAAAACAATTGTGATTATGTAGTTTTTAATATTTTTATTAGTATAGAAACAGTATTATACAACATGCAGTGTAAACAAAATGTAAAAAACGTTGTAATCTTTCATGAATAAATAAAAAAAAATAATATAAAATTAAATAATAAAAAAAAACACACATTTTCAGGTGGCGGCACTGTAGTCACTCGAACCAAAGAACGTCCCCCTTTAAGTCTCCTAGCCCAGCCCAAAGATACTCAGGACTACTACAGAAACTCTACCCCTGTGCCTCTGTCACTGGTCCCCCAAAATCCACCTCCGAGCAATAGGCATTCAGTGTACAAGAGTGTGGATGCCAGTCATCACTTTACCTTACCGACGGATTCATTTGAGATTGTTAAATGTAGCAGCAACTCTAATAGACACAGTGTCAATATGAATTCGGACAATAGTTTGGACATGCCTGTGCAGAGGTTGTATGAGAAGGAAATGATGCCCTATTATAAGAAAAGTAATCGGCTAGGTAGGTTTTTTATAATTATTCTCTTGACCTGTATAAAAAAGTGTGTTGTGTATTTATTGGGAAAACACACACAATAAAAAAGACCTCAAAACTTTTAACACACCCTGTATAATGTCAACCCCAATAGTACAGAATGTACCAAAAAATTGTTATAATTTTTTAAAGTTTAAAATTATTGTTCCAAAGCCTTGTTTATAGAACTGGAATAAAAAATAGTGATATTAGTACTGTCATTTACAAAAAATAAATAAGATAATCAAATAATAATTAAATAAAAAATAGACATTATACAGGGTCAAAAATGTTTAAATGTTTTTTTTTAATTATTTACTGATTTTATCATAATTTTAAAGGGATCCCTGGTGAACGCTATACCGGGTGTCGACGAAACTAGTAGACAATCCAGAGAATGAGACTTGGTAAATTTGACATTTTAAAACGTTTTTACGCCCACTTTATATTTTGAGAGCCATTTGTAATATTTCATCCAGATGGCCTTTATTTATGTGCTTATTTTTAATTTGATAGCAAATTTAGTATTGCTTGATTTAAAAAAAAATCGTTTTTTTCGGAAAATGCTTGTCTAAAACGAGTTGTCATTTAAAAAATAATAGTTAGGGATTCCTGGACCATTTTTCCAAGTCAGAGTAGCTTCATTTTGACGAGACGACCAATTTTTTCCTTACAACAATGTTCGTTGGTGGTAGCATACAGGGGTAGCAGAGATTAAATATGTTGATTTGATAAATATCAAAAAACCAGGATGACGTACCTCGCAATTTGTGGGACAATATGGGCCTTAAATTATATAAATATTATTTAATCAATAGACAAAAAATCAGCTGGTTAGTAGTTATTTTTCACGACATCTTTAACCATACATGTCGGTGGTAGGGGACTCTTCATTTAATTTATTTATTTTTATTTATTCAAATTACTCATTACAGAGTAAAAACTCTAAATAGTGCTTAATAGTATAAATTACAGTAGTTAACAATAATATACAAATATATATATATATATATATATATATATATATATATATATATATATATATATATATATATATATATATATATATATATATATATAAAGGTCACATTAAAAAACAATCAGAATAATAAAAAAACACGCATGAAGCAGTACAGTTTAGTGCAAAAGATTTACACGTTTTTTAAAACTGTCAAGACCAAATACAAAAATATCAACCTTGTTAAAATTAACATTAAAATTTTTAACCAAGCGGTCACTTAAACTGGTTCTACCATAATTAATGCGGTGGTAGTTCTCACGAAAAAGTCGTCTAGATCTTGTTGGTCTTCCGGGAATATGAAAATTAATGTTTACAAATCTGTTATGCAAACTTTCCAAGCGTTGAATATAATAATCATAAAAAGATGACCAGATTATGGAGTTGTATTCTACTATACTACCAACTAAACTGTAGTACAAGCACTTGATGGCTTTCGTATTATGAATATTAGTGCATGTTCTCTTTAAAAATCCTAAAAACCTGTACCCCTTTAAAACAATATTCTCGATGTGCTGGTTAAATGTCAATTCTTTATTAAAGAGAACACCCAAATTATTTATAATATTGGTTGATTCCAAGTACACATTTTCTATTTGGTAAGGATAAATTACAGGCTCTTGCCGTCTATAGAAACGCATAACCTTACACTTTTCAATGTTAAGTTCTAAAAATTATTTTTACACCAATCCACCAAACACAATAATTCATTTTGAATATTTAAACAGTCATAGGTAGATTTAACAGTAGAGAAGAACTTTAGGTCGTCCGCATACATCAAACATTTACATTTTTTAAAACAGTTTTTATCCGGTAAACAGATGGGTGATGGTTGCTTCCTATTCTGATCTAGACTATTACCAATAATGAATCACATTTATGATGGTTTTGTGATTATCAATATTTTTAATTTTTATTAAATAAAAATTTTATTTTATCCTTGATACTTTTCCACCGTTCTGGTGATCATTGCTCCCTTTTGAGGTTAATATGCAGTAACTCAGTTTACTCCATCAGTTATTTTTAGTAAGTAAAAAGTTTTCCATTTCTGCAATTATATGTTATAAACATCGGTAAAGAAGTTATTATAGACATAGTACTATAGAAACTAATTACGGTCATATTTATTGCAGGAGTTAGCAAATATGGCTCAGATTCTGAACGTGACAGCATCATAGGCACCACGCACGATATTGGTCCGTCCCACTCACGTGGCCAGAGTCAACTCTTTGTACCACCCAAGATGCACTATCCTTACCATCCGCATCCCCACCCACATATCAACCATTCGAGGGAAAGTTTTAGTTTCGAACCTTATCAGCATAACCATAGCCCATCGGTGGATGCTGGTAGTAGAAGACCTCCGGATTTACTAGAAACTGGGGGACATTTCCTAAGAGACGGTAAGTATAAGTAAACCTTTGTCACCGAAAATGTACGTTATACAGTGACCACCATAAATGTTAAACCCTATGGAAAACATTTTTATTTTTGACTTCCTAAAAAAAAATTGAGACTCACAAATCACTAATTAAAATTTAAATAAATCATAGCATATATGAGGTAGGTGCAAATTAAGAAATATGAAATGGGAGAAAACCGGCGTTTTTTTTTTTTTTTTGGAACTTAGAGAAAAATATTTGAAAAATTTGTTTATAATTAAAAGTTATGTCCTGTTTTAAAAACAAAACGTTCTATTAAAAAATAGAAGGAAAATTTCTTTTCCAACCTACCCCATATAGAGATTAGATCGAACTAAATAAACTGTCGTAAATAATCCTTATTGCACTTAAATTTCGAACAAATGTCCAAGCTTGATTATTTTTAAAGTATTTAAGTACATTTATTTCAGGTCAAAAAACAAACTTATTTTTTTATTTAATAAAACTAAAATTTAAAAACTTCTCTAGATTAATGTTTCCAATTGTTTTTGCCCTATAAGAAAAATTCTTTAATCTTCATAAATATAAATTTATTTTTATGATTTTCTATTACAATATTTAAAAATAAAACCCTATTGGGATTATGGTAATCATAAAAAGTTCATATACATTTTAAAAATTATTTTAGGATTAATCTAAACACCAAATAAAAACATAAAATATACATTTAAAAATCTAAGAAGTGAATGCGAATAAGAAAACAAAATATCCTTTGTTTTATGAGATGATCTAAATGTATCACTGTCTAATTTTGTTTTGCAGGCATGCTTTGTCTAATCTCTACCCACTAGTTTTTAACTCACAGGTATTCAATTGAACGTATCAAGTTGGCACGAAGTCCATACGTATGCTACCTCGTTAAAAAACTTATAACAACTAGCCACAGTACCGATAAGTTAAGATGGTAAAAATGAGTCTTCTAGTTGCATAAGACTTTTAGACAGTTCTTTTAAGGCAAAACAAACAATATCAGAGACTAGCCTCAAATCAGTTCAAATTCAAATTCAAATTCTTTATTCGTGTAATAAATTACAAAAATTTTTTCCACACGTCAGTATTCAAATATAAAATAAAATAATAAAGAACAAATATACAATTTTAAATACAGTTAACAACAATATAAAGACAGAAATGACAGTCATGGTACAATACAGAAATAAATAAAAAAAAATGTAATAAAATTATTAATATATATGTTAAAAATAAAATAAACTAATACACAAGTTAATTTAAAAAGGTTTCCCTAAGTAAGACAAAACGTACTGTATGATCCTCTATGCTTCAGCGTTCCTTTCAAAATTTAAAGATAAAAAATCGTTATACTTATACAAAGGATTCAAAATTAGTAATTGTTTAATTTTATTCTTATATAAATTAAGTGGTAGTTCCTTTATTGCGGAAGGTAGTTTATTAGCAAAATGAATAGAATAATAATTGGTAGAGAGTCGGGATTTTTGTAGCCTTAAAAATTCTGGCCTTATTTGGTTATTTTGCCTAGTATTGTAATCATGAAGATCATGATTTCTTAGGAATAAGTTTGTGTTTTTGTATCCATATAACAGGCATTCATACACAAATCTCGATGGTATTGTCATTATTTTTAAATTGATAAATTTGGTTTTTACATCAGCTTGATAATTCATCCCGCACATTACTCTTAAAGCCCTCCTCTGTAACCTAAAAATTCTCTCAGCCTGAGCACAATGTCCCCATGCTGCAAGGGCATAGCAGGCTACTGATTGAAAGAGACCGTGGTAAGCATTTAAAAGTACTGGAAAAGGAACCAGTTCTTTCAGTCTCCGCAGTAAAAAAATGGTTTTAGACAGCCGATCTGACAAATAGTCTATATGACTTTCAAATGTTAAATCAGAGTCTACATAAACTCCCAAGAATTTTATATTTTTGGGTTTCTGGTTCTTTACTTCATCTATATTTCTAAGAGTGAATGTAAGCTGAGATGTTTTTTCTTTATTTAGTGTTAGCCCGTTGCATTCAAACCAGTCCTCTAAATTTTCTAAAGTGTTTGTTGTTTTCATTAGGAGATTTTCATATTCTTTGTCAGTATTAAGTAAAGCCGTGTCATCAGCAAATAAACTAAGTTGTGAGTCTGTCGCCGCCATTTGGATGTCATTAATGTATATTAGGAATAGTAAGGGTGCTAATAGTGAACCTTGTGGAACTCCATATTCCACATTGGTATTTTTAGAGTAGGCTTCAAAATACGTGATTTGTGTGCGGTTACTAAGATAACTCTTAATTAAGTCTATACCAGATTCACTAACATTATAATATGCCAATTTATCAATCAAGATGCTGTGTGAGACACAGTCGAATGCCTTTGAGAGGTCGCAGAATACCACATTCATATGCTCCCCCTCTCAAATGCATCCACTGCGCTCTCCAACAGTCTTAGTACTGCTTGAGTGGTTGATCTTCCTTCTCTAAATCCAAATTGACACTCCATAAAATAATTATTGTTTTCAAAATATCTATATAATTGGTCTCTTAAGATTGATTCAAATATTTTTGAGATAATTGGGATTAAAGCAATTGGCCTGAAGTTATTTGGGTCATTCAGATCTCCCTTCTTGGGTACAGGTATAACCTTGGTCACTTTAAAGCAATTGGGGTAGACTTTTTCTTTTATGCTTATGTTTATTAATTTTGTTAGTGGCGCAATTAGGATATTTTTAGGTACTTTATTATATCCGTATTGAGATCATAAATGTCTCTACATTTCTTGTTTTTTAGTCTGTTTATTGCATCTCTAACTTGTATTTGTCCTACGTTTTGAAATTTAAATAAAGGCAATTGATCTTTTATCTTTCCTCTTAACGCCTTGATGTATGTAGTGTGATTTTTATTCCTATTTTGTTGGTGAGGGATTTTCGAAATCAACTGGTTTGCAATATTTGCAAAGAAATTATTAAAGTCTTCCGCTTTTAAAGAAGTTTCAATTTTTTTATTAATTTTTCTATTTGTATTTTGATTTATAATCCGCCATGAAGACTTTCCAATATTTCCTGAATTTTTAATAAAGTTTGCATTAGCAGTTTGTTTAGCTTTATTTATCGCCTTGCGATATCTGTTTCGAAATAGATTAATTTGTTCTTTTAGTGTTGGAGAAGGTTTGAGCGTGTGCCATTCATTTAATAATCGTATTGTTTCTCGCATTTGTCTAATTTCACTTGTAAACCAATTTATTTTGTTATTCTGGGGACTATCAATTTTTTGAATTGTTGGAAATGCAACCTCCATAGCTTTTATAATAATGTTTAAGAATTTATTAAACTTTTCATCGACTGACAGCTCGGTACAATCCGTAAAGTCCCAATTAGTCTCATAAAGCAGATTGTGTAATATGAATTTTCCATAGTTGTTAAAAGGTCGGCATGTAATTATCTCAGGTTTTTTCCTGGCTTCCGGGAGATTTATTTGTAATGAAATTGCATTATGATCTGAGAGATGAGGGTTTGTAACTTTTAAGGTGATTTCCTCTTGACTGTCAAAATTTAAGAACACGTTGTCAAGAGTGTTTAGTTTGTGTGTTGGTACAAACACTTTTTCATTAAAGCCAAAGCTTTTTAAGAGGTCAAGGGTATATTTTGCTCTTGTATCTTTAAGGTTAAAATGAACGTTGAAATCACCATTTATTATAGTATTGTAGTTCAAATCTAAGTTGTTTAATATGTTTGTCAAAATTTCCAGAAATAATTCGAAATTACCTGAGGGCGGTCTATAAATTGTTATAATGAGTAATTTTGCTGATGTAATATCTGCTGCTGATATTTCGCAGTGGTTTTTCACAGAGAGTTTAACTAGGTCAGTTCTTTCTTTAAACAGCAAATGAGGTCTACAAAAAATTATCGTCCCTCCTCTTTCAATACTTGTTTCCCTACAGAAATATGAAGCAGTTAAAAAATTTTGTATAGTGACTGAACCTACCTCTTGTGTTGACAAAAAATGTTCGCTGAAGCATAGAACATCACAGCTTTGCTCGTGATCACTCAGGTATGATTCAATTTCACCTATTTTATTTCTCACTGATTGAATGTTTATATAAAAAATGTTTATGGAATTTTTCCCACTTTTAGTTATTTTTTCCATGGTATTTTGAGGTTCTATTGGTACTCTGCTGTAGGTTGATCTTGCTGAAAAAAATTTTCATTTCTGTTTCTTCTAGTACTTCTAAAGGGTCTTATTATAGTATATTTTGGCCATATTGAGGGTTCGAATGTCTTTTTCTCATCAGAAAAGGGTACTTGTATTTTAAATGCTGCAATGTCCGTTGACTTCGTGTCTAATTTCTGAAGGTCAAGTACGTTGATCTGGTTATTTTTCAGATGTAATTTTATTTGTTCAGTTGTTGTCTTTGGACTTAGTCGGGACACAAAAATGTAACGTCTACTTTCTACTGCTGTTATTTCAAGTTCATGGGTTTGTTAATTTCGAATGAGAAGTATCAACTACTGCTAACGATTCTTAGCAGCAGTTGATGCTTCTCAGGGTTAATATTTGGAGTGGATGTGATCCTTTCTTACAAGGATGATTGTCGCCGTCTTAATCGTGACTCTGCGTTATCCATTCATTTGGAGACTTCTGCGTAATTTTAAAGCAAACCAACCAACTATAGCAGTCGTATCTACGTTATTTATTTATTTATTTATTTCATAGACGGGATTCCCCATTTTTACCGTGACTATTACAATTGAATTAAAAAAACTAAAAAATTAAATTAAGTTACAAATAGATAACTAACTAACAGATAACAGGTACATATAGGCAGATCAACAATATTTATATACAAATCACAAAAAGATCACAGCTGCAAGTAAAGTACTAATTTATTAAGGAACTATTATTTGATTAATCTTAAACTTAAATTGAGACAACGTGCCGTTAAACACATCCATCGGTAAGAGCATTCCATAGTTTGTGGTATGAGGCCGGATAAGGAATAAATTAAAATTCCGAAGACTGTGAGAGGGGACATTAAGTTGAACAAGTGATAGAAGGTCGGAATAGTCAATGAGATCATTTGATCTCTTAAACACAAAACAGAGATCATAACCTTGACGTCTACGCTGTAAAGTGTGTAAGCAGCAAATCAGTGCGGTGGTAATTCTCCATCCTTATCCCAGACTTGTATGCGGCAAACCGCAAAAAATGTCAGAAGGAACAGCGTATTGTGGTGACCATACCAAAGTAGAATATTCCAAAATTGGCCTATATAAGGTGCAGTACAAAAGTCTGGCGGTTTCAAGTGAGGATTTAGAGTACCTTCTATGGACAAAACCAAGCATTCTCATACCCCTAAGACTAACCTTATTAATATGCTCCGCAAAGCAAACATCAAGATCTTTTAATTTTGTTTACATAGCCCAAGCTTTTATTGTCTATGACATAAGATGTATTAAATTTCTTCATACCCCTAAAAAACTAATATATTTACATTTTCCAGTATTAGGTAGAAGATTATTGTTCAGTGACCATTCCCATAGAGTGTCTAAGTCTCTCTGAAGCATCACTGCATCTCCCTGATACTCAATACTTCTGTACATTTTTAAATCATCCGCGAAAAGACACATCTTAGAGTGATGCAGCTCGTTACAAAATATCGTTTACAAACAGATTGGATAACAGAGGAGCGCAGTGAGACCCCTGAGGCACACCCGAAAAAACCTCAAAACTGTCTAAAACGCTCTGGGTTCGACCCTTAAAAAAAATGCAAACCAGTTTACCAAATGTTGTTTTGTTTGTCTTTTTGACATTAAGGAGACTCTACGCCCACGAATTTAAACTTTTTATTAGTACATTTTTATGTTATTTTAATTACATTCAACGTGTATTGTTTACTGTACAGTGCGAGTTTGTAACTTGGAATAATTTCAATAAATCAAATACCATTATTTTTTTGAAAAAATGGTCGGACACGTCAATTAGTATTTTCAGTTGCGGTCTTTGTCATAAAAAAATTAATTATACAGTGTGTCCTAAACTAGAGATATGACGTCAACGATCATTTTTTTAAATGGCAACCCTGTTTTTTTATGACTGTTTTGAAAGGGCAAATTAAATTATACATAACTACTAATTTTTTATTTTTTATGGCTTGTCGTTTTCAAGATAATTTAATAAAAAAATTTATTTGCAAAAAATGTATGCTCAAATGTTGTCCGAGTTTTTTATTTACTTATAAAGATTAGGCTGACTAGGCTACAGCCTAGGGCGCCTAAAAAGAAATAGGCGCCAGACAGGGAGTTTTTAAAAAACTTTAGGTTGAGTGAGTGAATTTGATAATGTAAACAGTTGATAATTCTGCTTAGAAGGTAGTATTTCACGTTCGTTTAAACAGTAACACCAGTAAGGTACATTCAATACTAAGTGACATTTACTACTACTTTTATTTTGTCATTGTGTCAAAGTTAGATCTCCATCTCGCAATACCTTACTTAACTGAAAAGCACAAAATTGAAATCTTAATGATGATTGAATATGGGGATAGAGCAAGAACACAGAGTGATGTGAGTCATCTATTCAGAGACAGATATCCTGATTTACCACCCATATCACAAAGTACCACAAGCAAACTTAAAAAACAGTTTCGAGAAAACGGCCACCTTAGAAAAACCATTATTCATCGTCAGTCTGCGCTGAAGAGGTCAAAGTTGATGCATTATTAGCTGTTCAAAAAATCCTAATATCCCCACTAGGTAGCGCTGGAACTTAAAATTAGTCAGTCTTCAGTAGTAAGAATTCTCAAAGCGCAAAAATTTCATCCCTACAAACTAACAATCCTCCAGGAACTCAAAGAAGATGATCCAGATAGAAGACTCCAATTTTGTAAACAATTTATGGAACTAATACAGTCTAATAATGTTAACACAGAAAACATTCTGTTTAAACCGACAAAATTATCGTTATTGGGCAGAGGATAATCCATGCTGAATGAGGGAAGGCCACACTCAATGGCCAGAGAAAGTTAATGTTTGGGCAGGGATTGTAGGCCAGCAAGTTATAGGATGTCCCTAATAGAAATATCCGGTTTCAACAAGATAGTGCGCCCCCCATTTTGTAAGACCTGTCCGTGATTATCTGGATAATGTATTTTCGGGCAGATGGATTGGTAGAAGAGGACCATTTGAATGGCCACCGAGATCCCAAGATTTGACTCCATTGTATTATTTCCTATGGGGATATTTGAAAAGCAAAGTATTTAAGACCAAGCCCGCAAACATTGAGGAGTTAAAAGCACGAATGAGGCATGAGTGTAGACTAATTTCCCCAGAAATTATTAGAAATGTTTAACACGGGTTTCAATTGCGATTAGGGTATTGCCAAATAGTGAATGGGCAACATTTTGAGCATTTATTGAAGAAAAATTAAGTTGAATAGATTTTTTACATTTTGCAAATAAAAAATGTTTATTAAATTATCTTGGAAACGACAAGCAATAAAAAATAAAAAATTTGTAGTTGTGTATAACTGGATTTGCCCTTTAAAAACAGTCATAAAAAAACAGGGTTGCCATTTAAAAAATTATCGTTGACGTCATATTTCTAGTTTAGGACACACTGTATAATTAATTTTTTTATGACAAAGACCGCAACTGAAAATACTAATCGATGTGTCCGACCATTTTTTTATTAAAAAAAATAATGGTATTTGATTTACTGAATTTATTCCAAGTTACAGACCCGCACTGTAGAGATTACTACAATTAATTTTATAGTAGATCTACACAACAGCACTGAATTGTCTTTTAAGGTTTCAGTACTATACTAATTGCATGATCAATATTTTTCTTTTTTAGAGAACAGCGATTTCGTGTCCCCTCCAACCCTAGTGTAACCTCCAAAGTAAGCACCGGCAGTATTGAACGAGGAAGCTCAGAGAGGGGAAGCCCGATGCCGATATTTCACGTCGAAGTTCTAAGTAGTCCGGGAGACCATTCTTCGCAAGTTAATACTCTCAAGGATTATATTCCGTGGGGCCATAAGCCGTTACCGGGGAGCTTAGAAGAGTCCATATAGGTAAAAACAGTTTAAATATAGTTATGTAATGTTTGTTTACTAAAAGCAAAAGCCGAGGTTCCCAAAGCAAATGTCGAATTTCACCAAATCCAGGCTTCTAAAATCAAATTTTGGTATTGGAACATATATTAGAAATATTTGTTTTTGTATTTTTTACTTTTTGTGTCATTAGCACTTCTTAGCTAGTTTATTTATTTTATTGTGATTGATTTGAAATATATTTTCTAATGGAAATATTGCGGGTTTTTAAAAACTATCTTTATTTTTACCTATTGATTAATATGAACTTCTAAGTATATATTTTAGTGATTCCTAAATCACTTTTTGATCACTCTCAGAATTTATTTAGGTTGTGTTGTTTTACTAAACACTAAAAAGTACAGAGTTGGACTTAAAATTACTCGTTGAGTAGGTATAATTATCAGGGTTCCACTGTACGGAAGGATATAGATATTTTCAAAATAGTTAGATGTAGGTACAAACAACAACTTAGAGAATGCCGTAGCACGTAAAATTGAGCTAAAAGGTGATTCGCTGCCGTTTTTAAATATTTGTTTTAGAAAAAAGTTGTATATAGAAAACTTTCCTAAAACGATTCAAAGCAAATATTTAAAAAACGGCAACGAATCGCGTTTTAGCTCAATTTAACGTGCTACGGCATCCTCTTAAACAAAAGCTTTGAAGGTTCACGAAAAAAGGGGAAATGTTATTTTTTCTATTTCAACTGACTTTGATGTGTTTTTCAATGCCTTATTTTTCACTGCTGTAAAAAGAATCTTCAAAGCTTTTAAGGTAAGTGCACGAGATAAAACCTTTGCCAAAATTTTATTTCAAAGAAAATTTGCTCTTCAGCTGCATAAATACATTCTCAATTTTCAAGAATCTCGGTTTTTGAAGATTTGTTTTTTAGATTTCTCCTACAATCATATTTACTTTGTTTTTGTTATAATATTTTTGAGAAATCCCAAAGGCCCATCGACCAAACTCCTTCAGCCCTATCTTATTTAATACAAAAAATTCGATATATCCTTACCTCAGAATTACACTGTTGTATGTCACATAATTAAATAAATTGATATTATCAATGTAACATAAATGTATGTGCATAAACTAAGGATTTCTAGAGTTATGAACTTGTATCTGCCGAATCATAAATATATTGTTTCACGACAGGAAATATTAAATTAAGAGTTTTAAAGTAATATCTGTTCCAACTTTTTCAAAATGACCATAATTCACTTACAACAGTATAACTCTCACTTAACGAATTATGTCCCAATAGCTGTATTTTTAGTGCTAATTTTAAATTAATTATTTTTTGGCCATCACTATATCCATAACAGAGTAGTCAAACTTAAGAAAGAATACAACACATTTAATATAAAGTTTTGTTTTGTTAATTAAAAAAAAAAAAAAGTGGTAATATTAAAGATTATACACTTTGGAACAAGCCCCTAGATTATCATTTTTAAAAATTTACAATATCTTTTTTACAGACAAATCGAATGAACCCCTAGGAATCCAGATTGCCGACACCGGCGGCATCTTTGTATCAACGGTAGCTGAAGGAAGTCTGGCTAGTCGTGTAGGTCTACAAATAGGTGATCAGCTACTCGAGGTGTGCGGTATAAACATGCGTAATGCTACCTACACTTTGGCTGCTAATGTTTTGAGGCAATGTGGTAATTCCATTACCATGTTAGTGCAGTATAGTCCAGAAAAATATAACGAGGTAAGACCCGTAGATATCCCAATATTTACATTTTAAATGGATTTCCATTTATAAATTATTATTTTTAAACTTGTTATTGCTAGAGAGTTTGTGATATGCTAGTGTCAATAATAGTTTTTATTAATTTGTATCTGTTTTAATTTGCTGTGATATAGATGCCTACAGGTTTACTTATTTTATTAGTGACTATTAAAATACGTCTGGCGAATGTATGTGATTCTGTCTACAATAAAGGTTATTGTTATTATTATATTATTTATTTTTATTTGCTTTTTTACATTTTTATAATAATGCTATTATTTTTATGGGGTGTTTTGTAATTGTGATAAAAAGGTTAAGGGCTAAATCATGTGCTTATTTTATTTTAAAAAGTTAGACCGGAAATGCGTTTATTTGCTAGACACAGGAACTTTTAAAAAATATCTTTTTAGCTATTATTCTGCATCCGATTATTTATTTTTAATAAATAACAGTCATTTTTTGGCTTTGTCATCATGCCTATTCATTAGTAAATGGTACATAATTTAGTATATTTTGTTGTTATAACATAATTGTTTATAAAATATATTAAACATAATTTCGCAAAAATCCCTATGTTTCTTGTGTGGGCCAGCATTTAAGTAAGAGATTAAAAGTTTTAAAAAAGTTTAACAACCTGTATGTTGAAAGCAATGCATTTTCGAAACTATCTTTTATAGACCTGCTTTTTTATATACAGCCCAAAAATAAAGCTGTACATTTTTTTAGCCGAATTAAAAAACACTCTGTATAGTTCTTCATTGGTTTTGGTCTGTATGGCGATTACTAAAAATCTTTATTTTGACCATTATTAAGTTGGTTTTTGCAATGGAATTTGGAAACCTTTTTATTTATGTTTATTCTGTTTTTCTTTTTCTATTGTGTGTTCTTTATTTTTTACCTTTTATGATTCAATATTCAAATTGGCGCATTATCATGCAAATAATTTTAAGCCTGACTAGGAAAACAAACGCAGTCCAATTTAGTGCATCCAAAACACAATCAAATTCCCTGTCGTGAAAAAGTCATCAAATACTTATCCTTTACTTAAAACCGGTCAAGTTTTGCAGAGCAAAGACACATTTAACCTTGTGGGCGTCAGGTTTGAGAAAAACCTTACCTGGCATAATCACATTTTTTCTATAGCTAGAGCAGCTTCAAAAAGCCTATATTTCTCTGGCAAGCCAAAAAATATGTTTCCCCATCTAATTTTTCCACCCTCTTTAAAAGATTGTCCTTATATCTGGGAATGGCGCCCCCGAAACCTTCAGAGAGGCCTGCCTCATTGATGATCCTTAAGTTACAGAAAGGATTTTTTTTCTTGCCTATCGTCGGGCTGTAAAGAATCTATCGCTTTTTTATAGGCACTTCCACGGCTTCTGCTCAGAAGAATTGCCCAGTATAATTCCTTTACTAGTAGCTCCCAAGAGAAAAACTATATGGTCCAACTGAACAGACCCAGAATTTTCACTTTCTTTATGATTTTATTCCTAGTGTTTCCAGAATATGGAACCTGCTGTCCGCAAAGGTCTTCCTATCCCTTTAAATATTTAAGTATTTAAGTCCTCTGTTAACGATTTCCCTCTTACCTCGCTTAAGACACACACGGTACGTTGGTATTTGGGCTTTTGGCCTTCGTAGATTGTCCAAAGATGAAAAAAAACCAACTGTTACAGTCGCCCAACAAAGTTAAAGGATCTTATGGCCGTCATATCTTTAAATTTTTAAATATTTCCAAAGTGTTTTATAATAAAACAAATATTTACTTGTAATTATAGGTAAGTGGCAATGCAGAATCTCTCTCCGGTACATCGTCCAACGAAGATGAAGACGAAGAAGAAGAGGAAGAAGGTGAAGGGGACGCCACGCCCTGTAACTCACCGAAAGAAGTTAGAAAAACTCCATCATTGCAGAATAAACCTTCACCCCTTATGGTAATGCAAAGGCAAAGTGGAGTACCAAGTATTAGCAGTGCGAGGTAAGTAATATAGAGGGTGTTAAAAATTTGACGCGCACCATCGGAAACTGTAAGAGATACAGGGTTCATTTTTTTTAAATTAAAATAAAATATTTAATTCTAATTTTAACAACATATCTTGGTTTACATTATTTCACTCTTAAAAATAATGATTTTATTTCGGACCTTTATAAATATTTTCATTCCCAGCTAAGTTTGAATTAATTTCCTTCTTTAGTACCCATTATACATATAATTTAACTAGCGAGTCCATTATTGCAGATCAGTGCACTTTGTCTCATTAAGCTATGTTTCAAGGGCGTCTAGGTTATCCGATAATATATGTTTTTATTAATTTTTTTTAGTAAATCCATATTAATTAATTGTTACTTACGTTGCTCTTTATTAAATGGATTTTTCTTTTAATTTGTTCAAAAATCGGCTGGGGTATTTAAACCATTTGGTTTCTTGATAATAACAAAAAATTAAATCTGCTGGCGTCAAATCAGGACGAGTGGGTGGCCACGGAATGTCGTTTATCCTAGGAGTCAGCTTTCCGGGAAACATTTTTTTTACTACTGGCAGGAACTCGTTAGAAGTTTGGCAAATGGCGCCGTCTTGGCGTAATTATGTTTTCCAATTGTAGCCAGCAAATTCCTGTAACAGTGGTGCCAGAAAGTCACTTAACATTTTTTACGCACTTTATTATTATTATTATTAGTTTATTAAGTTAGGCGGTTAAAAACCGTTCAAACTTGTTATCTAGTTTAGATTGTCATATAAGTTTTTAAACGTGTTCACTGATTCCGCACAAACACAACTATTTGGTAAATTGTTCCACCTTCTTACTATGCGATTCGATAAAAAGTGTTGCCGACCCAGTTTGTGAAAACGTTCTTGTTTTAGCTTAAACATATGTCCTCTTAATCTCATATTTCTATTTAACTGAAAAAGTTTACATTGCCAGAATAGTGCCCATGTAAGATTTTAATGTCTCTATAAGGTCTCCCCGAGTTCGACGTTCTGACAAAGTTGTTAAGTTTAAAACTTTTAATCTATCACTATAAGATTATAGCATAGAACTATACTTAGTATAGTTAACATCGAACGTCTTTCTGCCTTTTTGTTTATTAACGTGGCTGTTAACACGGGGCTCAATATGAACTTTAATAATATTAATATTTGGTCCAATCTGTATTTTAAAATACATGTATGGTACTTGAATCTTTCCAGAGGATCTTTGGAAGAACCACGATACCTGTGCATCGAAACCTTAAAAACATCCAACCTAGGCATATCGTTAGTTGGTGGAAATGCAGCTGGAATTTTTATTCACTCTGTTCAACCCGATTCGTTGGCCTACCACGCTGGTCTGAGAACGGGTGATCAAATATTGGAGTACAATGGAAGTGATCTGAGGTCAGCTACGGCTGAAGAAGCAGCTTATGAGTTAGCCAAACCGGCGGATAAGGTGAAGGTGTTAGCGCACTATAGGATTGATAGTAAGTATACAGGGTGTTTCAAAAACATGGACCATCGGTCATGGGGTACGTCTTTACTAAAAATAATAAAAAAAGTCCTATGCACATGGGTCCGGAAACGCATGGTTTGCGATATACAGGGAGTTAAAGTTTCAATTTTTTAAATTTTTTTAAATGACCTAAAACCACTTAACCGATTTAAATGAAACTTGGAACTTTAAAGTGCTTAGTTTTAAGTAAAAATCTGCTTACAGCTGCGGAAGTGGCGTGCGTACGGAGTAACTGTAAAAATGTATTTAGAAAAAATTATGTGCGCCACTGACTTTTGCCAATTAAAATGCATCAGTTATGAAGCTTATTACATAAGCCACAAAAGTTACCTCTTGGTATTTTTTCGTTTAGGGTTTCCCTCAGCAGATATGGTTAAATTTATAAAAATGTGCAAAGTACCCATTCGGCGGCGTAATGAAAACAGTAATCTTAAGACACAATGATTATTCAAAACTCTTGTTTTTGTACAATGCACAATTGATTTAAAGCTAAAGAAAATGTTGAAAGTGACCACCGGTTTATATGTTATTTAAGTCATTTGAAAAGAAATTGAAATTTTAACTCCCTGTATATCGGAAACCATGCGTTTCGGGACCCATGTGCATAGGACTTTTTTATTATTTTTTAGTAAAGATTTACCCCACGAGCGATGGTCCATGTTTTTAAAACACCCTGAATAATAATTTATTGTTTTAATCAGAAAACATATCTGAGAAACTCTGAATAGTGTCAATAAAAATGCAATGTATCCGCTAATAAATTTCCTGTTATATTAATCTTAATTTATTTTTACAGAATACAATGATATTAAAGATAAACCAGGCGATAGTCTGTACGTACGGTGTGGCTTCGACAGAAGCGGCAACGAATTGACAGAGCCTCCTCAGCTGTCATTTACCAAGGACGACGTCCTCTATGTGGATAACACGATGTTTAACGGAGTGCCAGGTCAGTGGCGTGCTTGGAGATTGGATGGCGAGGGTCATAGGCAGCAGTGTGGGGTGATACCCAGCAAGTATAAGGTAAAACTTTTTAATATTAGTATATGGATTAAAATTAAAATTAAATAACGTAAACTATGCGCCACACTTGATTTATATTTTTATTCAATATTAAAAATGTTGGTATCATCTAATCTTTTTGGATCACTTTGTACCAGTACTTTCATTGGAAACATTATGAACCCTAACTGAAAACTATGGCATTTGATTGTCATATGGTACTTGATGTTACTACTGATAGTGTCCTGTTTTATCAATATTTTTATTTGTTTAATTGAAATAAAAAATGTACTGGTTTATGTCCGGTTCAAGAGCAAATTACCAAGAACTTACGTTTTATTTTCTTAATGTCTTACCACTCTTTTTCAATGTCCACATAAAATAATATGTTTTGCATTAAGGCTCTTTTCTCCTTAAAATACCCAACAGAAATAATCATAAATAAAAAAAAAGTATTTAAAACTAAGTCATGAGGCCATGAAAAGAGGCTATGCATAAAATTAGGTTTTTAGAAGATGTTGCCTAGTAGATTTCGGAAATATAATGCATTGTTTTTAAAAGTGTCTGTTTGTAGCCAAGACACAAACCAAAAATCGATGATCTGTAAATATTGTTCGCCTTCATCAACTTTATTAATAATTTTAGGAAGAAAAGTTATTCTTTATAAAAAAATTTGCAAAAAAGGTTTTGTTTTTCTTGTAAATAAACAGGTTAACATATCTAAAGAATATTTTTAAAATATTAACCATTTTTCTTCATAAAAATTTTTGAAATCAACAAACTTACTTTCTATCTCTTAAAAAATCACATCTTTGTCAAACCTCGTAGATAACTGGTACAATTATCTCATAAAAAAAATTACATAAAACTAAATTGTTAATTTTTAGGTTGAAGAAGAGATGTTACTCCGTCGTGGTGCTGGTGACGCCCTAGAAGGACGGACCGCTGCCACAGCTAGGCGCAGTTTTTTAGAAGAAAAAGCACCAAAGAGGTGGCAGCGGGTCGTCAGGATTAAGCTCAGCCGGTTCCCGAGATTCCAAGGAATTGGCTAGTTTCTGCAATCTGACACCTGGATGGTATTCAGATAGTGGTAAGTTGGTTATGGTTCTTGGTGACTTAGAAAACATGGAAAAACTGAAAAAGTCAGGGAGTTTCATTCACGTCAGGGAAAAGTTAGGAAAATGTTTAAAATGCATCAAAAGACAGGAAGTTTTGAATGTTGACCTGGAAAGTTACACTACTATACAAAATAATGTATACTTTTTTGATATTTTTTTGCGTTCTAAACACGAATCCATATTTAGACTTTTCCATCCAGTCAAAATTTTTTCAATACCTAAAAACCGGGAAAAAACTCTATACAAAAGATTAAAATTGGGAATAGGGTAAAAATTTTCACTTAAAAATTTGTTTTAGGTTCTTTACATGAAGATCTCTCCCAAATGTCATACCAACGAGTGGAAAGGCTACAGTATCCCGAATACCGCCCAGTCTTAGTTCTAGGTCCTTTAGCTGAATGTGTAGCTGATAAATTAGTAACGGATTTCCCAGAAAAATTCCAACGAGCTACGACTGATACTAGAAGATGTACTCAAAGCCAGCTTGATAGGTGGGTAATTAATTATGCCTGATTACATATTACATAACTATAGTTTAAAAATATATTTTAATGTTATGATTTTCCTACACAAAATTATTTTCTTTAAATCTAAAATTCGTGTTTTTTCTAACTCCTCTTTAATGGAGATTCATATTTTGCTTCCATGACTTAATGTTGTATTTGTTTTTTTGACAAAAGATGAAATATGAATTCTATTTAAAATAAAATTCTTAGCCGAGGTGTTATAAAAATTGCCCGTTGAGTTGGGGTTAGTTTGTAAACATTTTATAAATTTAAAATTCTCTCGAAACCTACAGTCATCACCAAAAAATTGGACAAGGTTGTCAGGTCGTAATTATACAGTATGTTTCCTAATTGCGGTAAGAAAATCTAAAGGCATATTTCTGAGCTAATTTTATTAAAAAATGTTCATGTAAACACAGATCCGGAAATGCTTTGTTTCTAATACGAGGTGATAAACTTTGAAAAGAAAATTGGTTATCACAATGTATATGAAAAATGAAATCTTTCTTTTTCGAAAATTAAGCTGAATTTATAGTTTGACTTTTCCGTTTCCGTTTGTCGTTCGACGTTTGACGTTTCGATTTCTGACATGTTATATGGAAACGGTGAACAGAAAAAATTGACAAATGGAAAGTTGTTGTTTTATCTTCTAACTGAAAGCGTCAAACGGCAAACGGAAATAGAAATGTCAATCTATAAATTCAGCTTTAGGCCCACCACAAACATCAGATTTTTGATCCGATTGGTCGGTCCGACTTAAAAATGTCTATGTTGTCATTGGTTGTGACATTTTATAAATGCCTTAAGAGAAGAACCATATTGACATCTGGCTCGTGAAGGTTGAGTAAATAAGAAAAATTAAATTCAAATATCAAAACGTGAGGTTAGTTGGCATAATATCTAAAAAAGTTATTTGGTGTAATACCGCATTAAGTACATATAACTATATTACTTTCGGAAATATGGCCATCCATATCGGGTATTCTGGTAATTTATAAAGTACCACTGTTTTGTAGTAGGTAAAGGTATTGACATATTGTAGGGTTATGAAGTCCCAATCAGGGGCTTCAAAATGATGTGCCGCAAGACCTCCCTTTCCATTTAATTTTTTTCGCAATATAGCGCCCAACTGTCACCCTGACTTTTAGAGCTGTCATTGATATATCAAACAATACAGACCTTTAGTCATATACGGTGTTGACGTAAATTTCTTTATAAAATTTGGGTATGACTTATGGGAGGATAACTACTTTTTGGCGTCAAAATAATTTTTGCAACAATCGAGTTGGCGGATGGGCGCCCTCTTTGGAAAAAAATTAAATGGAAAGGGAGTTCTTGTGGCATATCACTTTGAAGCTCCTGACGAGTACTTTATAATCCTAAAATAAAAAGTCAATATCTTCACCCATTACAAAATGGCGGTACTTTAAAAATTACCTAAATTTTTGATTTGGATGGCCATATTTCCGAAACTAATAAAGTTAGGTGTACTTAATATGGTATTTTCTTAAAGCTCTTTTAAAGATCTTTTTAACGGTAATTAAATATACAGGGTGCTTTATAAAAGAAATAAGTACTTATTGTTCTTCCTTGTGTATTATTATCTGTATCACTACTAAAAAGATATTTAAAAGAGCTTTTAGAAAATACCACATTATGTACATTTAACTTTTTACGTTTAAAATAAGGTATTTAGGCAATTTTTAAAATACCACCATTTTGTAGTAGGTGAAGGTATTGACTTTATATTAGGATTATAAAGTACTCAACAGGAGCGTTAAAATGATGTGCCACAAGACCCCCTTTCTATTTATTTTATTCTCAAGATGGCATCCATCCGCCATCTTGATTGTTGCAACAATTATTTTTACGTCAAAAAGTAGTTTATATCCTCCCATAAGTCATACTCAAATTTTGTAAAGAAAAATTTAAGGGTACAAAAGTTAGCAGGGGGACTATTTACGTCCACATTGTATTATCGTTCCAATGAAAATACCGAATCAGCTAAATAACATAACACATAGGCAATGTGAGGAAAAGAGACAGTCTAACGTGAATACCGGCATGTAAACATGGGTGACTAATAATGTTTGTCATGTTATTGCACTACTGGCCGTATACCTTTATCTATTGCTTATACAGTATACCGAACGTTATAGAAGTTAAAAGGGTGGCGACGGACTTTAGGACCTTACCGTATGCGTCCCAACTTTTTGGCGGTCGCTTCAGGCATCTCTGCACAGTGTCCTAAAAAACTTTTATCACAAGTACTTGTATGTTATTGTGTTATGTCATTTTACAGAGAACTAGAAGATGGTTTGATAATCGAATACCGTCGTCGAGGCTCCTGTTTCGAGTGCATTACTTTACACGCAGTCAAGGCAGTTGCCAACGCTCGACTCCATTGCATGCTGGACTGTTCCATCGCTAGCGTGCAGCGATTGAGACGGCAGCAAATGAACCCGGTGGTGCTTCTGATCAAGTTTAAGAGCACAAAACAGATTAAGGAAGTTAAGGATGCAAGGTAAGGTAGATAACATGGTAACTAGAATTGGATTTATACAAACAGATAACATTAAAAATAAAACCTAATACTTGATTTGCCGTTACATTTTTAACACATCAGTAATTACTTAAATTAATTATTAAAAAACAACCAAACAAAAAAAAAAAGAAAAACAAGCCTGAAAAAACTTCAAAAACTCGAAAAACATGATTTTTCCCCAAGAGTAAATTACCTTTATTTTTTTATTTTTAAGCAGAATGGCATTGGAAAATTTTATTCTTTTTATTCCTATAAATTATTGAGTGTCTCTAAAAGGTCTGTTCAAAATGCTACCACAAATTCCTTGGGCCAAAATACAATATTCTTGCCATTCTTACCTTAGTTGCGAAGTTGATCTTTTGTGAGAGTGTATTAGCTTTCCCTTTAATTCTAGTTATTGCATTCCTTCTTGTTTTATCTAGGTCACCAATGTCTCCAAATATTCTGTATAAAATACCACCATAAATTCCTTTGGCCAAAATACCATGATCTAACTCAACTTTTTCGAAAAGTTGATTCTGGTGGCATAGATAAAGCATGGAGGCATGAAATCAGCGGCGGCTGTTGATATGGCCATTTTGGTTGGTACAACCCGCACCATTATTCAATATGCTATTTTTTTTCAATGGTTAGTTTATTACAGTTATTACAGTCTATAAAATCAATTTAACCCGATATTTTTGTAAATATTTAACATATTATCCCTAAATATGGATTAATTACTTATAATAAGTTTTTACCTATGGTGCGGGTTGCCCCACCAAATTGGCCATCACCAGCCGCCGCTGCATGCAATGGAATATTTTATCTGTAAAATATTAAAACGGTTGCTAGTAACAATTAAATATTAAAATTAAGCGACTTGGCAACATTGCAATTGCAAATTTAGTGCATAATGACATTTCATAATAAAGTTTTGCTTGCTGTTGTTGCAGTTAATATTTTATTTATTAAATAATCTTTTGGATTTATTGGATAAATGTAATGTAATAAAAAATAGTTAATCTACAACTTCTGTTAAGAGGTTGCTATGATGGATTTCGTTAAAAGTTCTGCAATGAAGCAAAACGTGCAAAGTTGGTTTTGGTTTGTCTACAGTTAATAAAGAAAAATTTAGGTTTTTGGCTTTATATAAAGTTTCCCGGAACGCTGACTGTTATCCTGCTTTGTGTTATTTAGGTTGTTAGACAATGGTGCTTAATATTTTTCGTGAAATTAAATGCCCAATCAGATGACTTCTATAAATATTCTTTGCCAAATTTGATTTAGATGCCCATTTTTATCAGCTGTTTGACCGAATTGCACAGTATTGCTCCTTAATTTAAATCGCGAATATTTACCAGTTAGACCTTTTTGTTCAAAAAATATGGGAGAATAGAAATAATTTACTAGAGCTATAATGTACCGAAGCAAAAAAGAGTTATACCATTTTGAAAACAAGAAATGACTTACAGATGGCCACTTTTACATTTTAAATTAAAAACGTAAGCCAAGTTTCTATTCCAAAACACTACAAAACTTCCCAAAACTTTGACACCCTGTAGCTCGCCAACAATCAACCTTTCGATTAAGGTAAATCATTGCATTTTAACCCAAAAGAATTTGTGGTAGCATTTTGTACAGACCTTTTAGAGACACCCACTACTGTTACCAAACATTGTTTTTATTATTTTTTTAGATACAACATGGACAAACTGTCAGGAAAAGCAGCCAAAGAGATGTTCGAGCATGGTCACAAGCTAGAAGCGGAATACCGCCATCTGGTCACTGCGGTAGTATCGGCGGGAGCAAACGTGGCTCACGTTTGCGCTCAGGTAAAAGCTGCAGTGGATGCTGAACATAGAAAAAGTCAGTGGGTTCCTGTAGGATCGGGGCATTGAATTAGAAAGCAAACACTTAAATAGCAGATATTATGGTACTGACACATCAAGTCGAAAGCAAACAAATTCGTCCCGACTAAAAGCCTGGAACTGTTTATAGAGGGTTTACAAATAAGAATGGTATAACCAGAGTTAATTTATATTAAGGGGTTATGACATATAGTACAGGGAATAGAGGATTTAGTATTGCATAGTTTGTTTTTTCACCACTAGGTGCAGTATTACCAAATGAAGCTAAAAACACAAAATACAAATAAGGCGAACGAAAGTACCGCATTTTGCGAAAAATTGTTTGGGCTTGTATCTCAGTAACTGTGCACTTGAGGCCCACAATTATAAGGACTTTTATTGTAGATAATTAAATTTCATATCTTTTTTGTTCAATCTTTTTTCGTAGCACCGTTCACGATTTATAAGATTATTACTATTTGTTTATTGACTTTTTTCACCGATATATCTTTTGATAATTGTTTAAACAATAACACGTTAATTTCAAAAATTCTGTGCCTAGGCGGTTAATGCCGGCTGGGCCTGAACACGTCATCCAACATCTGGCCAGGTATTACGCTAGGCATACTTCGTTCTTATTAACCGGTAATACAACATTAAACGCGTTGTAACTTAGAAAATATTATTTAAAAAAAAAAGTTTAAATTTAAAGTTGTAGAAAATTTATCGATTTAAAAGTTTGAATATCAAAAATTATTATTTAAACAAGACAGAGATATTAGTAAAATGTCAATAAACAAATATGTATATTTCCTATTATCACATACCTTACTGATTAAAATACACACTAACTTAAATCAATGTCATTTCTAATGTGGCGCCGATGTCAAATCTAAATTCTACCATTCTTATTGGTATACCCTTTATTAAGCTCGTTTTACATGGAAAAGTTTTTAGGCAATAATTGTAGTTTAAAATCGGTATTTTATCAATAACCTCGTTGCATTTGAACTCCACTTTCCGTTAGGCCACAATCAAAGTTTAAATAACGTACATTTCTAGCATCAAAATACATTTCACAATTCAAAAATTAATAACACCAGTAAAAAAAGTGGACCTGGACATGTGATACATGGTTTTCAATGTAAAAGGTATTCCAATAAGATGGTTGTTCATGTTCATACTTAAAGAATTTGGGACTTCCATTGTCTTTATTTTTAATTATTCACACAACGTTCCGGGCAGTTCTATCTCTGTCCGTTTTTAAGTGTAGTCAGTTTACACTTCAGTAATTCTGACCACGGATTCGTGTTTAGGAGGCAATACATTGAAAACCACACATTGCGTTCTCAGAGTCTAATACATTTTTTTTAGAGTGGTGTATTTAGTTTGTCCAGCGCTTATTCTTATACTTTGATCAATTATATTTTCTAAGAATTAAAGTTGTTTAAAACGAGCTTTAATCATTGTCATACAATTTATGTGATATTGATAGTGTACCATAAAATGCAGAATTAAATGCAGTACTAAGGCATTTATTGTACCCTAAAACATACAGGTTGTGTCAAGGTTTTTATATATCAAGTAGAGTTCAAAAATGTAACCAATCTTCACATTATGATACCTTAAAATTTTGTTGTCAAGATTTTATTGTCTTGACGAACGAGAAAGTGTTTTGATGTACAAATTTTAAGTAAAAAAGGTATTTTATTATTTATTTTTTTAAATTATATGGACGTCTCGTTTCTCAAAGTTTTTTGATAAAATATTTTACATATTATAGAGTTAGGTATTGTACACATGGTGACTAATCAGATATACAAAAGAACGATAAATTAAGTTTTAAATTGTTTAGATAAATGTTAAATTATTTACTATTTATTTGAGTACTTTACACTACTTTTTTATAGTTATTATATGTTTATGAATTGTGCATACATCGAAAACATCTGACAAGGTGTTTTATTAGACGTTATGTAATTTGTGAGCAACTTTATGTTAAAAAACAAAGTTATACATATATAATTCCCAAAGAACTTGGTGTATATACGTATTACATTTTAAATATGGTGAGTCATAAGCAATAATTTTATCTGTAGGTATATTTAAAGTTTTTATTAAAAAATGTCCGTTTTTATATACAAAGTGTAATTTCTAGTATAAGATTTAAACTAACATATGCACTGACTGGCAGAGATAAGGTGACAAAGTTAGGTCAAAATAGTTAAGATCTTAACCAAAATGCCCTATTAAGTTTTCTTAAATCCATCGATTTTAAATGTATTTGACAGCTGACCTGGATCCTTTGCAGACGTAGTCGGAGTCGGTAGGAGTCAATTTAGGCAAGTTTCTGTATTATCGAACTAGAATTAGAGGGAAAGGCCTACTATTTATGATTATAGTCATTAAGAATCTATTAAATATATTATTCATTAAATTTATTAAAATGGCACATAAGATTAGTAATATGTATCAATTTGTAGTCAACTCAAATTTCTGCCAGTCAGTGTTTGTTGCAAAAGATGAAAAAATAAAATTGCACTTTATTTGCAGGTAAACTTTAAATTGCCTATTGCAATAAATCTTTTTAAAAATTTCATATTGTATTTGTGCACAAATTTGTTTGATATTTTTATAAATACTGCATTTGCCATTAGACAGTTCACCCCTGTTTACATGTGAGGAATGTAACACTTTTTCGTTCATTCTGACCAATATCTTTTTACTCTTTTCAATATTACTGTATACAGGTCGTCCCAACTCTCTCTCACTAGTGAAACTCATGTATAATGCACAAATAATAGATTATATTAATGGATAAAAATACAGGGTGTCCGGAAAGATGTCATAAACAATAGTGCTGATAGAGTTAGCCACAGTTTTTATTATGGATAATATGTATGTTTTTAAAATGCAATTTTATGAAAAATGATACAAGATAGCGATCAAAATAAGGTATATCTATTTTGTACTAAAAAGATGGAAATAAATTATTAAAGCAAAATGTCAAATTTTTCACCTCTGTCAAAATTGCATACATCAAATAAACAAGAAATATCGTCTTAACCTGTATAATCCCGACTTACTGAACGGCTGTTTACCTAAGGAAGTAAATAGATATTTTCATCGCTAATAGGATATATATTTTTTTTTAATATAGTTATGATACATATTATCAATGCATTTTCAATATTTTTTGAAAGCAGTGCAATAATGCGCTTATCCATTTTACTCAATGGCAAGATATAAAAGAAATTACCACTCGTTTTTTTTTCAGTTTGTTTCAAATTGATAGTTTTATTAAGGGGACGACGAAGCTTTTGCCAGAATCTATAACTACCAACAAAGCACCAAAGTTCAAATTCTGCCGAATTACCTTAGTGGATGTGGAGAGCTCGTTTTCCAGTTACAAACATATTTTGACTGTTCGAAGACACAATCTCACTACTGAACATTTCTAAAAATACTTTATTGTTTATTTTTACAAAAGAATCAAATAATGTTAGTGTAAATTTCAAATCCGGAAGGTATTGGGCCTGAAGAATTTTCGTTTTTTTTTTTAATAGAATGCCCCTTTTATTTTCATTGCAATAAATTTCGGAAGCCACATTTAATGAGTCCACAAATTTTCAAAATTTAATTTTTACTAGCTACTAAGATATGACAACACCACATTTTAGAAAAAAGTTCAGATGCGCTCAAATATCTCTTAAACCGCTTAAGATGCGTTTAAAATTTAGGCATTTAAATGTTTCTGGGCAAGTAGAATGAAAGAGTGATATTTTCATTGTTGCCAGGTTTTCCAGATTCGCGCTACATGTAATATTTTTGATATTTTAAATGAAATGCCCTACTAATTTAATTGCAATAAAAGGAGCGTGTCAACATTAGTAAGATTTACAATTTTTAAAATTCAATCTTAATCAGACCGTGATATGACAATACCGCAATTTTATTAAAATTAGGGATGCCAAAAAACCTCTAAGTACCAAATTTTGTAAACATGGCCTTAGCGGTTTTAAACTTATTTTGGCGCTAAATTACTTTTTGCTGAAAGTTTACTGTATCATATCTCGACAACTAATAACGAAAGAATTTTGAAAATTTAGAGACTTACTGAATTTGATCCGCCCAATTGAGGACAATAAAAATAAATGTGGCATTCCATTTTAAAAACTGGGAACAACACGTGCAGCACAAAACTGGGAAATCTGATAACAGTGCTGATATCAGTATTTAATTCAACATTTCAAAACACCATAGATACCAAATTTGGTAAATGTAGATTTAGCGGTTTTAAAGATATTTAAAAGTTGCGGTACTTTTTCTAACCCAGTATATGAATGGCTAATTCGCAAATTACATTATGCCGATTTTGAAATAAAAATATGAAACTTAATTTTCTTTTTTTTTGTTCTTTAAAATTGTCATTTAATGTTTTATATTCCGCCAGTTTTCGTGCATATTTCATGCAGGAGTATATTAATTTTTTTATATTGCATATAGTCCGGTCCCTAGAAAGCATTGGTATAAGTTAATTTAGTTGATGAATATCATTCATACTGTTGCAACCGTTCAAAGATTATAAACTTTTTTTTCTAACTTTGAATGTCAATATTTTTCTACCGAAACGCGATCAAACTTTTTTTTATATGCAGTACTTACATTATTTTGGCTTACTCTTATCAGCCCTATCATTTGCAAGATGACCTTTCCGGACATCCTGTAAATTAACCCCCTAAAATTGGGCGCCACAAGTAGTTTTTTTATGTTCACCAAGTATTATGAAAATACAGAAACTGGACATGTTATATCATTGATCTGACCTAAAGAAATAAGGCAGAAACTTTCAGTTTGTCACAATAATGTAGATATTTAAGTATCCAATAAAGTTTTAAAACATTGTGCCTTGATATTCTGCCAATTTTTGTACCGAATCTGATATTTATTAATTTTCTGCTTTCTAAAAATACAAATTTGTAAATGTTGAAGAATCTCAAAACAAGAAATGTTTTTTATTTAGATGTTTATTGTAAGTGTAAATCTTTTTAATTTTGAAAATTTTTAATGGGTCAACTGCTGGACTTTGTATTTGTATTTTTAGAAAGATTGTATTGTAGTTTTAAAAAATAATTTTACAAATGAGGTGGTTGTATATTATTATCTTCTTCTGTGATTACTTTTAATATTTCTCTCATGTTTATTTCTTATAAAGAAGTAAAATATATGTATTTATATATTTACGACTCTTATTAATTTCACCTTTTTCTTTTTTTAATTTCAACACGATCATTTGTTGTAAACTACACTCCTTGACAAAAAAAAAACCGGACAAACAAAATTTTGTTTAAATTTAATCTTATGTAAGTTTTCGATTTTTTGACAGGTTTTAATGATTTTTGGTCCAATTGTAGCTCCTTCCATTAAGATTATTATTTATTATGGAGATTGTAAAAAGTTTTATAGGATTAGGTATTATACAGGGGAGAGCCAAATGTTGCATTTTGCCCAAATTTTCGAACACCCTGTGAAATAATTTAACGTCACAATTTTTTTTACCAGTGTATTCGATTTATTTTCTTAACATTTCCTTTTTAATTTATATATCTCTATTTTAAAAAAGAATACAAATTTTTAAAGAAAATAATGCAATTTAATTCTGATGGTCGTAATATACGTTATATTGCAAACATATTGGGGTCTTTAAAAGATCTTTTTACTGGTGATATAATATACACGGTGTTTTTTTATTTTACTTTTTGTCGTACCCTGTATATTTTAAGAGATAACAAAAATCTGATTACTGATTTGAAAAGTACGAAACCAACTTAACAAAATAATATTTTTATTTTATTTTTTTATCACCAAAATACAAATTTTAAGGGAGATGTAAAAATTATAACTTGACACCCAATACACAAATTTCATTATATTATTTAAAAATTTGTTTTTCCATTTAGAATAAAGATACTTGATTTTGAACACGGCGGCAGACTCGTAAACTGCAAACCACCACCGACAGCGACAGAGCCATTCACACTGTGCATTCACCTTACTTGCAACATTACTATTTACTCCCGAAGGCAAAAAAGAAAGAAAGGTGTGGCAGCCAGCTAACCGCCGACGCAAGCGCTAGAGCCATTCATATTACCAGCAACGCTACTCATTACTCCCCAAGGCGATAGCGAAAACAAGTATATCGTTCTGGCGCTAATGTTGGCGGTTATCAGCCTGCCGCGATGCTTGGAACCGTATCTTTAGTACGTTTCCGAGCATCGCGGCAGACAGCGAACTGCCGACGCAAGCGCCAAAATGCTATACTTATTTCGCATTTGCCCTCGGGAGTAAGCAGTACGAAGCAGTAGTGTTGCTGGTAATGTGAATGGTCCAACCATAGACAAGAATATTATAATGGGCCCAACCGCTCTTGACGGCGGTCTGCAGGCTGCCGCCGTGTTTATAACCGTACACCTTAAGAATAGCCTCTTCTTTTGAGTATACGGGTAGAAGTAAGCAGCTAGTCATGAATTTCATCACTCACGATGCTAGTTTGAATCATAAATTTTTGCTTTAATATAAAATAATAAAAGTACAGCTTTACCAGCTCTCAAAAACTGGATGACATTACCCCATAGATACCCCACATGTAGATCCGCAGTGGCAAGAAGCATTTATCAAAATTTTACGAGCTTGTGCAGTAAATAAATCGAGGGTGGACGAATATGCGCACTGGGAGTCCGCGTTCTGACCGTGACGCTCATTAGCTACCGTTACTCCAAACGAGAAACCCAGAGAAGGCGTCGTAAATTCTTTCCGATAATGCGGATAGCCAGTTTGGCGCCAGGCGCGTTCACCCTCGATTTGCTTGCGCACAAACCCGTTTATTCGCCCATGACATGTAACTTTTGTTTTGCGCAGGTAATAACGATTGGCAATCCTTCAAGATTACATTACCCAGGCATAAATAGGTTTAAAGGTAATGCCGTAAAATTGTGAAATACATGTTTCGGTCCTTGGACTTCATTGATGAAAACTAGGGACCAGTGGCGTAGCTACTATGGGGCTAGGCGGGTCAGTGCCCCGGGGCCCCTAAACTTAGGGGGAGCCCTTGGAGATGAAAAAGGGCTCTCGGGTTAAGTACAGAAATACTGAAAACAAATGCGATTGAAAATAAAGGGGAGGACCCTTTTCTTGCTCTTCAAATTTTTGTGTGTGTTGGTTAGTATGAATGATGATAGATAAAGAAAGTGGAAAGTAAAAGAAACTTAAAAAATGTAAGGACTTTTTTTGTACTCCAAATTTTTAGGGGCCCCACATTACTTTTTTGTCTCAGGGCCCCTGCTGCCCTAGCTACGCCACTGCTAGGGACTTAAAATTAAATAACCACTCACCTCACGAACATCTAGTATTTAAGCTTCATTTAAATTTTTAGATATAAAAACAAAAAAAAGTTAACCAGTTTCAATCTTTTTCCCAATGGTTTTCACTGAATTACCTTGATTGAGCATTCCCTGTGTGGATTGTAGAGTAGTACAATCCATAATTCTCTGTTAAGCCGGCTGTCCATAAGAGCGGTTTTCCGCTCGCGGATGATAATTCAGGATTGGTGATTGGTTAGTGCACATTTAAAATACTTTTGCAGTCAATCACACGCTGAATTATTATCCGCGTGCGGAAAACCGCTCTCATGAACAGCCGGCTTTAAGATCATAATCCTTGGGCCCAAGGAAAATAAACTATTTAATAAGGAGCGCTCAATCTCATTTAAGCCTATGTTCACTCAATTTTGAGAAGTAATCTTTTCTCGTAATTCTTTGTTTACAATCGTACTAAAAGCTTTTTTCGCGGTTTTGGTATTATTTTTTGCTTTTTAGTCATTGGACATGTTTGATTTTTGCTGTTTATAGATTAATTGAGTAGCTATTAGTATTGCAGTTACAGAGAATTTTAAAACCTGTATACAGGGGTCACTGACCTGCTTTGGATATTTTTTAAAGAAAATTTACGTTAAAATCGTTATTTAGGGTAAGAGACTATTTTTTTATGTTTTTAAGTGATTTTATTTTATTTTATGCAAGTATTAAATTATTTTGTCAGATAAAATAAATATTATGGCAAAAAGGTGACGTCACAAACATAACTTATATTTTCGGACAAATATAAAAATCAAGCGCTTCTTATTAAAAAGTTTACCTTCCTTGGCTTGGGCCCAGTAGCAACATAGCAACCAAGAGTGGCTTTTCAGTGGCGCAAATAGAGCTATCCCAAGTAGCTCAGGAGCATTTTGTTCTACTTTATGCCGTTCCAGTGACGGAAAGTGTTATGCACCTTTTGGTTTTTGTGCTTCAAACGTGTTTTTTATGGTTAAGGATGGATATTTTAAAATTATTTGTTGTAAATGGAATTAGATATTAAAAAGAGATTATTATTATAAAGCCAAGAAAGGTTAAAAAACACGAAATCTTAAAATTTCTTAAAGTTATCTCTCTTTCTTTGTCTAAGGATGCGTTCCAGTGACTAACTTTTTATAGCAGATCAAGAGCTTCAAGCCCTGGAGCGTGAAGCACAAAAATTTTAGTCACTGGAAAGCTACCCTGAACTTGCAATTGTAAAACTGGGCTGGGTAGAGTTCACTTAGGAACTTTCGGCTGTGCTTTCGGAGTGAAAAGAGTGCCTATCCCGAACGCGCCTTCTGTGACCACGTATTCTAGCAACTATCGTGGTTAACCATGTGGGTTAACCAGGCTACTCGCCTAAAAATGCTATAACGTATAACCATCGAGCTACTATCAAACAGAGTGCGTGAGAGAAAAAAATACTCCCGTATTTTAGTATATGGTATAGTATATAGTAAGTTATTTTTATCTTTTTTGCTTTTTTTTATAATTTTCTCGTGTTGTTTAGCAGCTTAAGGAATTAAAATAGGATTGGAAACAACAGGGAAATTCACTAAATTTATAGAACAAATTAAAAGTTTAGTAAAAAGTAACTTCAATTGGTGTATTCCTTTTACCTTGTAGAACTGTTCTGACCCGTTCTCTGAACTGTCAATAGTATCAAGAACGGTTCTACAACATGAAAAAATGTCAAAAAATTGTAAAAGGAATACTTATGGTGTCGTTCTGGGTGATTCTGGAGCATAAAAGGAATACAGCAAGTGCCGTTCCTAGGTCTTCTGTCACGTGTAACCTCGTGCATAAAGACAAATTTAGTGTATTCCTTTTACCTTGTAGAACCGTTCTCTGAAGCTCTTGAACTGCTCTAAAAAGTTAGTCACTGGAACGCATTCTTAGACAAGGAAAGGGAGATAATTTCGTTGCGTTTAACCCTTCTTGGCTTTATAATAATCTCTTTTAATATCTAATTCCATTTTAAATAAATAATTTTAAAAATCCATCCTTAACCATAAAAACACGTTTGTAGAACAAAAACCAAAAGAGGGGTTGGTGCATGAGGGGCAAGGGGAAAGAGAAACGGAGTAGCTCAGGTGCATAACACTTTCCGTCACTGGAACGCCATAAAGTAGAACGAAATGCTCCTGAGCTACTCGGGAGCGCTCTATTTGCGTCACAGGAAAGCCACTCTTATAACTTGATTTACTTGGTTTTACCAACGACTTCACTAAAATACGGAAGAATAGTCTAGTACTTTCATTTTCTCTCCACCCACTGATTGTTCGATTGAAAATTTGTTTCTTTTCTGTGACCAAATTAGTACGCGGAGCGAGAGACAAAAGTATTTAGACTTAATATTTCTTTCTCTGCTCACACGGTTAAGCTGCAAGACTGCTTCTAGTGATTGTATGCTCAAATGCTAGAATCAATTCTTCAAGGAAGATAAACTTTTTAATAAGGAGCGCTCAATTTTTTATACTTGTCCGAAAATATAGGTTATGTTTGCGACGTCACCTTTTTGCCATAATATTTATTTTATCTGGCAAAATAAACTAATACTTGCCTAAAATAAAATAAAATCACTTAAAAACTTAAAAAAATATTTTACCCTTAATAACGATTTAAACGTAAATTTTCTTTAAAAATATCCAAAGGTCAGTAACCCCCGTTTACAGGTTTTAAAATTCTCTGTAACTGCTGTACTAATAACTATTCAATTTATCTATAAACAGTAAAAACTAAACATATGTAAAAGACCAATCACTAAAAAGTAAAAAATAACACCAAAACCGCGAAAAAAACTTCCAGTACGATTGTAAAAGATTACGTCACAAAATTTAGTAAACATAGGCTTAAATGAGATCAAGCGCTCCTTATTAAAAAGTTTGTTTTCCTTGATCAATGTTCAAGTTAAAAAAAACATTTGTTTTTATTTGTTAGTGTTGGTACACCTTTTCTGTAGATTTTGTGTGGTACTATCAGGGCCGTGCCTGGGTATATGGCCGCCTGCGTGCCAGTCTGTATGGCCGCCCCCAAGATAACATTAAAAAACTACTTTAATTTTTAATGTTTATTATTATACACAGGGCATCAAACCGGGAAAAAATCAGTTTTTGGTTAACCGAAATCGAGAACGAAAAAATATTGGTTTTGTTCCCAAAACCGGTTTCTAAAAAGAAAAACCGGCTAAAAACCGGTTTTATGAGATTTATATGTTTGGATGAAATTTAAGAAAAAAATGCACAAAATAAACATTTTTTTATTTAAAATTTAAACAAAAATAATAACATGAATTTTCTTGGAATATTGCAGCCGGGGGTTGATTGTGGAATTTTAGTGGTTAGAAAGTAACTAGTTTGTTACGACCGGCGTGCCGGAGATTTTGGGAAATCTTGAATTTTCTTTTGAGTTTAACCGTAGGGGAATTGGCCGGGAGTAAAGTAGAATAAGCGGGGAAATAAGAATTCTTTGTCCCGACGTTTTAACTTCTGGAATCGGTTTGCTTTGTAGGGTTGTTTGGTAAAATTTTGTGCACTTTGTTAACTGTTAACTGAATAGATCTCTCGTCATTTTGTAAGGAAGTAACTGTTATTTAAGAAAAAATTAATAAAGACCAAAAAAATTGTAAAATTAATAAATATCTTTTATTTCAAAAAATGGAAAACGCACCTACAAAGCAATCACGGCTACCCTGTCAGCTGGGACCGGCCACTGTGGGCTCATCGGCGGCTTTGGCTTGCCGACAGGCCGACAGGGTCCAGGGGGACTCGAGGGCCACGCCAGAGGGGGTTAAAGACAAGACCTAGGGGGATTATTAAAACACGTAGCGTCATGGGGGTCAAGTTACATACGCTGAGACGTCGGGAACAGCGCCGCCGACGCGCTGCCCGTCTCTCAGCCAGTAGCTTGCCCACCATGAGCGCCACCGGGATACCAATGTACTTCACGAAGGAAGGAGCTGAAAGGTATTTGCAACAAATGCAAGAGGAGCAGGAAGGAAAGGCGCAGTGCCGCCTAAAGGGACCACCTAGTGACAACAATAACATCAACACTACGGATCTACAGGATGACGGGAAAAATGATGCTGTAACTTGCGGGGAGTTCGGAGGGTGTCGGGTTGAAGGGGAAGACCCCTAGACCACCACCCACCGTCAGATCCGTCCGCAAGTTACGGCAAAAGTTTTGAAGGCCATCCTGAGGGAACGTCGTGGACAAATTTCTTCAAAGTTTGGGGCGGCATAATTCAAGATGCCGGCACTGCTGGGGAAGTTGTTGGGTCTTCGATGGTGGCCCACCAGGACCACTATCGACGCCCACCAGCAGAACTTTCGGCGAGTGTCGGTACCGTGGGTGAGGGCCCTCCAAACTTGGTTCCAGGAACGTCAGGGGAACTAGGGGTAACTTGCGACACAGTCGCGGAAGAGCTAACCACCGTGCGTCAAATTAGGGTGCCTTCGCCCTTTGACTTTTCCTTCAGTGACAACCAATATATGACGGATTTTATACCGCCTAAATCGGTACAACAAAATATTCTAAAGGATCTCGATACACGACGGCGCGAACGCGATGAAACTCGGCGAAAACTCTGGCATGGGACGGGTGGTAAGAGGCAGCCTACTAACGAATTACACCGGGCAACTTTACGTGAGAGAGCTAGATGCGGCACACTGTCTGGTCCAAGCCGGGTCCGTAAAAAGGCCACGGCAACCCTGAGAGCGGAGACGGAGTCCACCCGTGATGGGCAACCGCCGCACCCATTACATACAACGACCTAATCAGTTTTTATACATTTCTTATTTCTGAGAAACTCTTTTTAGATAGATTTGATTAGAGAAACTGTTTTTACTTCGTATCTTAATGAAAACAAACCGATTGTATTTTTGCCCAGTAAACAACTTGTAACGATTTGGCCGCCTCTTAATTTCGGCCGCCTGCGTGCGGTGCACGCAATGAACGCCCGTCAGGCACGGCCCTGGGTACTATTGTAATGGACGAAAAGAGGGGATTTTTATGGGTTATGTATAAATACAGCTTTGCATCATTCACTGCATGAGTCATCATTAGTTCGACCAACGGAGGTGAAAGTTAATCGTTATAAAATATATAGTTAAATATTTTGATATTTGAGTCTTGTTAAAACCGTGAACAATATAACATTCTAAACATTAAAGTGACACTTTTGTGGTAAGTTATAAACTTTTCTGGGGACACTTAATGTAAAACAAATAAGTTTTGAAAAATAACCTAATGAAAATTACAGTTTTATAATATTGCGCAATAATACAAAATGTTGTTCTCTATACTGTGTTTCTTTGTGTAAGTTTTAATTTTAAGAGCTGGGTAGGTAAACCCCCGTCAATAAACCTTTGTTTTTTTCTGAAGGGATAGTACCTAGTATTTTTTCATAACATACATTTCTTAATTTAGTGTTGCCAAGTTTCCCAAATAGAAAAGAAGGTCACAGTAAGAAGTTCAGTGCCCACATTATTATGGTTTGATGCAAGAAAAAGATAACCGCTTAAAACTCAAAAATGTTTGGCTTTATTTTTAATACAAAATTTAGTAGGAAGAGGAAGTTCATATCAAAATAAAAAAAAATTGCGTCAGTCATAGAGTAAGGGTGAGGGTACATCGAAACAATCAAATCCAATTGAACTATATATACTGTGTAAGGCTTTCGCGGCCATCTTCTGCTAAACTTGCGTACTACTGTGTACAGTTAGGGATGGCAACATCGAACCAAGAAACCAATGTATCGCTACATCGATACATTGGAGAGATAACTTCGATGTATCGGTAAGAAAACATCAATGTTGTGAAAAATCGATGTTTTTAAAAATTGAAAATTTGTGATCATTATACAAATATTAATTGCTGCTTTGGAAATAATTAAACAAACTAAAAAAAATGCTAGAAACCTTTTATTTAAAAATACATACATATTTTAAAATTTAAAAAAAACATATACTTATTTTAAAGATGTATAAACAAGATATCCATTACATTACCAGAACTCGTCTGAAAGACTATTCAGAAAAAGTAATTTTGGCAAGAGTTTTCCAGACAGACGATTTCTTTCCTGCGTTACAGTATCTGCGGCACGTGAAAACAGCCTTTCTGAAGGAACGGAAGTACAAACAACCCCAAGATATTTTCTGGATACCTGATAGAGATTTGGATATATAGCTTTTAAATCTTCCCATACTTCTATTGGATTTTCTTTTAAATTTGAAAGTGGTGCGGAAAGGTACATTCGTATTTCTGGATTAAGAGTGTCTTCACTTGTTACCTGTTTTAATTTTACATTTTGCTGCTGAGTTAATGATTTATGGAAACTCCATATGTCAATTTCTTCATTATCAAGTAAAGGTGAACTGATACTAGACTCGGGCGAAGAATGTTTTAAGCTTTCTATTTTGAATTTATTTCGTTAAGGACGAAGTTGTTTATCTTTTTTAAGACATTTGAATACGCAATGGGGTTATTAAAATGTACATTTTTGAATCTAGGGTATACCCTGTTTAAGTTGTTCTTTACGCAGGTCATCAGAGGCATTAGTACTAGCTTTAAAGAATTTGACAATGTTGCGAACCTTTATTAAAACCTCGTCAATTCCAGATTGTTTAATTGCATTTTCCACACTAAGATTTAAAGTATGAGCAAAACAACTCAAATGTTTGTTCATACCAAACAATTTACCAATCGCCTTTAACATTTTCGCATCATTGTCAGTAATAACAGCTACTACCTGTTCTAAAGTAATGTTCCAACTTAGCAAAACATTTTGCAATGTATTACATATATATTCACCTGTATGCGATTCTGATAATTCAATTACATCCAAATTAGTAGACACCAACTTGGCTCCTTGTAAAAAGTGCACAGTGATTCCCAAGAAACTTTTCATTTGCATAGTTTCAGTCCATATATCTGATGTAATAGTTAAACTTGTGATTTTTTCGAACTTTTCTTTAAACAAACATGACGCCGCTTCATATTTTTTTATTATCCGACTCTTAATGGTATTCCTGGATGGTATTTTATATAAGGGGCTAAGTTGTCGCATAAATTTTTTGAAGCCTTTCCCCTCAACAATGCTGAATGGCAAGTTGTCTTTGCATATAAAATAAACCAAATCCTCGGTTATTTTGCAGTATTTTTTTCCACCTTCTGCAAAAGATATTATATGTATTAGTTAAGCAAACCTATTTGTAGATTCGTAGGTACTAAAATACAAAAATTCCTTTGAAGTTAGCAATTGATCGAAAAGCTTGTGATATTTTTGGTTGAATCATTGCTGGTCCCTGGTCCTCATAGCAGTCATAGCTCCTACACACTCCTGTTTGCGTTAAACTTTTTTCACTTCCTACAAATGACTTAGTAGATGTTGATGTTGATTCAGTGGCCTTTAAAAAATGTATGGGTTTTTCTAAAGTTTAGAAAAAATAGTTCTGTACTTACGGTTTCACTATCATATTCATTTTGTCCTTGATTGCTTTCGGGTTGTTGGGTTTTAGATGTTGACGGTTGAGGGTCATCTCTTTCGAAATATGTTTCGATACGTGGCTTTTTTGCAAGAGGTTCCTCAACCTATTAAATTTATTGATTGGTAGGTAAACACATTAATTTGGAACATTATATACGATGACACTTTCCTATTACTAAATTGAATGCGTACTACATAAGTATATTATTGTGCATAATTGTGATAATGTGTTGACTCAGTTGACTGTTGATGAATGAAAAATGGCAGACATTTTTGTCCGAAAAGTCCACCAGAACCAAAATAATCAATCGTAATTATTTTAAACTTGCTTTATTTGTATTGGGTGAAATTATAAATGTTATAAAAATGCCTAATAAAACCTACCTCGACTTTTTCCTTTTCTCGGTCATCAATTTGTTTTTGATGCGTTTTCATATGTCCTTTTAAGTTAGAGGTATTACCACTTGTCTTAATGTGTTTCCCACATAACTTACACTCAGCCACACTTTGTCCTACCTTTGAAAAATATTTCCAAACGTCGCTTTTTAATTTTGGCATCGGCATGATAATTATAATTATTAAATTACTACTAGCAATAGCAATATACAAACGTAAAAACACGACGAAATTGTGACAGCAACGATCGAACAATTTATCAAAGAGCGCAAAGTCATCTTGAACGGGATTTCCCCGCGCTCACTTTATGTACGGTTGCCGCTTATACTAATTTTCGGTGTTGCCATGCCACTAGCTGACTCGGGTCGGACTCGGACGTCACTTCTATACATTTTACCAACACGTAGATAATCGATATTCGTACATTGGTTCGATGTATCGATGCGTTGCTGCGTATTAAACATCGATTAGAAACATCGATGATTCTTTTCCGATGTATCGATTTTTCTAAAACATCGATACATCGTTGCCATCCCTACGTACAGTAGTAAGCAAATAGTCTACTAGGAACCTTCTGAGGATGCCAACCACTAGAACCAATAGAAACGTCAAGGAAACAAAATCTACGACGACGGCCAAATAGCCCAAAAACAGAAGTTTTGCGGTAACAGTGCCGAATAGGGTTTTCTGCCGTTTTTAAGATTTTTAAAAAAAAGTGATACTGATTTTAGACACTCTTCTAAATACAATACAAGTGGCGCTGATCCAAAATATCCCGTTTTTAATTAATTATAACTAAAGAAACTTCCAGGACCGGGATGTGAATAGGGATTCTGGGCAGGGTAAAATAAGTAAAATGAGTTAATATTCGTCAAAATCACGTCCGAAATTAAGTAAAAATCTTTTTTTATGAATATTTTTGTTAAAAATGGAGAAATGTAACAGAAAATTAAAATGTATGTTTTATAACCTCAAACTAGCAAACAAGGTTAAAGAAACGTCATTTATTGAAAGTCAAATATGAAGAACATTTGGCAACATCAAAAATATGTCAAAGGGATATAAATTTTTTTAATTCCTTAAAAAGCCAATTTAAAAAAAAAAGAGACTTGACTAACAAGAACTAACCTGACCGTGACTTCGGTCACGTTGAATTTTATTTTAAAAAATCCTCTACATATAGAACTCGGATGCGTAAAGTTGCCGATGTTGCCAAATGTTCAAATTAAAAGTGACAAACTTTCGAAAAATCTAAATTTTTATTTTTTTACAAAAAAATACTAAATTATTTATAACTGCGCCATTACACTATTATTAGGAACAAATAAGAGATAACATGTAAGCCAAAATTTTTTAAAAAATCTTAAAATTGGCAGAAAACCCTATTTGGCATAATTACCCTGATTGCATCTAACCTAATAGTGTCCTTGGTAGCAGTTTAATAAACGGTTTTCTGCTATTTTAAGGATTTTTAAAAATTAATGATACATACATATTTTAGACACTCTTCTTAATAAAACGTAAGTGGCGCACATCAAAAATATTATATTTTAAATATTTAAAAAAAAATATCAGTAAACAAACTTAAGGGACCGGGGAGTGAAAAGGTGTTCTGGACGGGGTAAAATTGGTAACCGTATACTAAATAATTACCCTGTCCTCTTACTCTTTGTCCTAGATTTTATCGGATGCATTTAATCTAGTTCTAAAATAAATAATTTCAAAACATAATACATAGGTATGCAATGTATACACGAGTGACCAATAGTACTTGAATTGTTATTACATTGCTGGCCGATATACCAAAACCTATTGTTTGGGCAGTATATTGTAGACAGGTAAAAATAGTCGGACGTGGTTTAAAAATAAATGATTTTGTGTATGTGACATGACACTACAAACAACCAAAAAATAAACATTAATTTTTTTTGCCTTGCCATGCTTGCCTGAGAAAAACGCACCCCTATTTGTTGACGTCAAAATGTACGTTTTAGCGGGTATTTAAAACTTCAAATTTAAATCGTTATTGTTCCTACAAAACCTTTATTTTTTGCAAATCGTCGGTATAAAGGTAAAACTAACTAAGTAACAATTGTATGTTTTGGAGATATCAGCAATTTTATATAACATTTGCTTTGAAAAAAAACCTTTGCTATCATGTTTTATATTGCTATCAAAAGTATTGGATTCTATAAAGAGTTGCTTCTTATTTTTATTAAAAAAAGATTACCAAAGAATGTCAGAAATAACAGTTTTTGTACTTAGTGAATTTTACCTTTTTTGTAACCCAGTAATTTTACCATATAGTTCATTAATAGAGTAATATAATGCACATAAAAACACTGGAAAAATTGTTAGCTCACTAGCTAAACTTGAAACTAAATTAATGGTTTGACTTAATACACCACTGATTAATATCCTGTCTCGACTTTTGCATCCAAAAAACTCACTAAGTAACACATTACGGATATTATTTATTTACAACAATTTAAGTTTCTTAGGAAGTTTTACCATTACCACAAAAGTGTTTCTTGCACTTAGTAAAATTTAATATTTTACTAAGGGCTTTAGAAGTGAAACATGGCAGTTTGAGTTGTTCATATGATAGAACTGTTTTATCAAGTAACTTTGGTATGCTTAACTCATTTTTGAGATAAATGTTACTTAGAGACCTATCTTGCACCGTTTTGTACCGACGAAATATAATATTTTCTTCTGTAAATAGCACATACTTCTAAACATCATAGAACAGTTTTTCAAAAACTGTCATCTGTACACATGTTTAAAATAATACTATAATAAAAAAATTCTCTGTCTTGATAAAATTGTAAGATTTCAAATAATGATGAGAACTCTATGACACATGACAACAAAATCTAAACCTAACTGGTCTTGTACAGTGTTGGCCAGTATTTTTGACCTAATTAAATCCTTTTGGTACTTGATATTACTTGAATATTCTTTACCAAAAATGAATTATAAGTGGTGGTCAGGTTAGTTAAATCATTTTTTTTAAATTTTTTAATCATGTCTGCGACTAATATACACTTTCTAAAACAGGGCAAAAAGGACTGTTTTCAGAGTTTATAAAACAACTATGTAATATTAGGTCTGTTCTTAGAAGAATCAAAAACCAGTCAGCGCCAATCGGAATTCGGTTGGAAACCAGTCACCTGACTTAATAATAATACCCGATTGGCTCTGACTGGTTTGTGATTTCTCTACACATTCTACATACATTTTTAATCAAACGGGTAATAATAGGGGTTTTAGCATCAATATGTATACAAACTTCGTACTTTTTTTATTTCTTTTTAAAGGAATAAGCGGTTCATCCAACGATTTTATTTTAAACTGCTTTATAAACCAAACACTTTTACTTGGAAATTTCAAAAGCGCAAAATTCGTGGATACCTAATCTTTATCATTTATAGCAAGTAAAATATAAATAGCATTTGGCAACATCTAAAATATACAGTTTATCGGCCTAAGTTCTTTACATATGGGAAACTTTTTTATTGACGTGACAACGTCTTATAATTCGATGGACTCGGCTGCACGCACCAAAAAAGATAACTTATGCGGCGTTACCTCGCGCGTTCCATTTAAGGCTTGAAGTGCAAGCGAGAGCGCGGAACGAGTAACAAAGGCACAATCTCCGTGTTCGACATTTGTTTCTCTCCTACTTAAGTTAGTGTGCAGTGAAAAGTAAATGTGGTGTCAATTGTTTATAGCACCGATAATTGCGACGATAAAGGTAATGATTATTTGTCGACGCTGTCTCGTTCAACTATCGTCCGTAAACCGACTTTGCAGACAACCGATTTTTTTTATTACATAATTTTACGAAAAAAGTTATTTATTCTAAAAAGTTCTGCATGGTCTAAAACCTTTAATGCAATAATTAGATATTCTTTTTACAGTGGTATACGAGGTATTTAAAAAATATTAATTTTGCTCAAGAGGAAAGTATTTCTGAGTAGTGAGGTGTTGCAGTATAGCGACATGACGTCAGAAGGGAGTTGGCGGACACTGACGTCAGCTGTCTGACGTCGGCATCCTGACGTAGAAATTTGACGTAGAATCTTTGACGTAGCATCCTGACGTAGAAATTTGACGTAGAATCTTTGACGTCGGCATCCTGACGTAAAAAATTTGACGTAGCAGCTTGCCGAAAAACTTAGTGGAAAATTTAGGAACCTCGAGCGTCGCAGCGTCGCGCGGGGCGCGTATATTTAGCTGTTTTCACAAAATATATATGGGAACCATAAATAATATTTTTTTATCAAAAATAGCTTTTTTCCACCGTATAACAGTTTTATAAAATTGATCGGTATATAAATTATTAACATCACCCGTATAATAATTGTTGCAGTAGTAAAAGCTTATCTTGGCTTCCGTTTTAAAATTCGATTTATCTATCATCCTTTTTTGCGACATAATAATATTTGTTTCGGTTTCCTTATTTTTAGAAAATGCATATAAAATGCATATAACATACAAATAAAATTGATGTTGTTGTTTTTACAAAATGCTACGCAAATATTTGTTATTTTTAAAATTCCAACAATAATAATGCGGTTTTCGGGCTTCCTTATTTTTTCATACATTAACACAAATATTTTTTTGAAATACAATAATAATGCGGTTTTCAGGCTTCCTTATTTTTCAAAATTCTAACAATAATATTATTTTACTTCTTATCAAGACTTATTTTTCGAAAATATTTTTAATTTGTGTTGTTTGGTACAAAAATATACCGTGAGAATCAAAAACGGAAGTACTTGTTTTGAAAATATAAATTGAGAAAAGAGTATATAGGATCTTGGACATGCCATTTAAACACATGTAAATTTTGTAGTCAAACATGGACAAAGAAGGAACCTATGGACAATTAAGTATATATTGGACAAAATCTCATAGCGTTTATATGGGAATTTTGTTAAAGATAATGGGCTAAGTCTGATATGGACAGGGGAAATTTCGGCAAGAAAACAATATATTTATTTTAACGTATATTATTTATTCTACTAATTCTTAAATTACAAGAGACTAATAAGTCTAACAATTGATTCTCTTTGTAATTCAGCTTTTTTATTTAGTCCTAACTCTAACAGTTGTTTAATTAATCGTTGCTTTTCAATTTGTTTTTCTTTGTACATTTTCCTGATGGAAAGTCCTTTTTCTGTTTTTCTCTCGTTTTTCATTAGCTTGTTGCCTTTTTCTAACGCCTTCATCGCCTCTGGCACAACGGCAAGTGGATTTTTCATGAAGTTCGTAGGGTGATGTGTATTTTGAAATATCTGAAACTCCATTTGAAGCAATTATTGATATTTCATCTCGAACAGCGCCACATTGTTTTCCTCGTGAATGTAACCAATCCTCGTTAAAACATTTTCTAGAGTAATGAGCATGAGGAGTTCCTTGTAAAACATCGAGATCTCGTCTTAGAGGTTTCTGACCATCTGCACAAGCAATGTATCGTAGTACGCCGATTGCATGATCCAAACACAAAATTTTCTTAAATGTTGTTTTGGAATGAAGTCTTTTTCCAAGTCTTTGTAGTCGTTTTTTCAATGCTAAGACTGTTTTTCCATTCGTAAAGTGAATTAAGGCATGAATATGCTCATGCGCGGTACTACCATCATCAGCTACAAGATGACATCGACACAATGAATACCATTTTAGATCAGGCAAACCTATCATTAAACCAAAATCAACTTCGTTTAGTAGTAAATGATCCCATTCTTGATTGCATTGCTCGTAATCCTCGGTAACTTTACTTGGAGACAAAGGATTTACTTCGTTGATGTTTAGGAGTGTGTAGAAATCTGTATTAGATACAACAGACATTTTAGGATAGATTTAATGATTTTTAAGCTAAGCACAATGTTTCACTTTGAATGTCTACGACAGACTGACCAAGTCTCTCTGGACTTATCTAATATATGTATTTACAATTATGACGCCTGCGCAAAAGTCTAAACATGAACAGGTAATTAAATATGAACAGCAAAATAAACAGCTGAACAGCCCTGTATTTTCAAATACGGCACCGTTTTTTAAAATACGGCGCTGTTTTTAAAATACGGCACCGTTTTTTAAAATACGGCACCGTTTTTTAAAATACGACGCCGTTTTTTAAAGGATCTTGGACATGCCATTTAAACACATGTAAATTTTGTAGTCAAACATGGACAAAGAAGTAACCTATGGACAATTAAGTATATATTGGACAAAATCTCATAGCGTTTATATGGGAATTTTGTTAAAGATAATGGACTTAGTCTGATATGGACAGGGGAAATTTCGGCAAGAAAACAATATATTTATTTTAACGTACATTATTTATTCTACTAATCCTTAAATTACAAGAGACTAATAAGTTTTACAATAGATTCTCTTTGTAATTCAGCTTTATTATTTAGTCCTAACTCTAACAGTTGTTTAATTAATCGTTGCTTTTCAATTTGTTTTTCTTTGTACATTTTCCTGATGGAAAGTCCTTTTTCTGTTTTGTAAAATTCTCTTCGTTTTTCATTAGCTTGTTGGCTTTTTCTAACGCCTTCATCGCCTCGGGAACACCGGCAAGTGGATTTTTATAAATACAGGGCTGTTTTTGGAAATACAGGGCTGTTTTTGGAAATACAGGACTGTTTTTAGAAATACAGGGCTGTATTTCCAAAAACACTACTAAGATATCAAAAATTAATAATAAGGAAAAATGTTTAGAAATAAAAAATATCTCCTAATACTTGTCATGATTTTTTTCAAAAACCTTAAATATCTAAACAACCATACATTTTTGGTATAGGAATCGCTAAAGAAACTTATGATATTTTTATTGCTAAAATCGAAAAATGGCATAATATGCAGGGTGTTCCATTAAAAAAAAAATACATTTAGCTTTTTAAATGTTGAGATGTTGGTAATGCTATAAGAAATACCCTGAATAAGATCTAGTGAATTTTCTTATAGGAATTTATTTTGCGGTCCTTAGTGTGCTAAGTATTATTAACAATTAATTTATTTCAGTTTTTACCTAATGTTCGGGAAACATGTTTTATACGAAAGTTTAAGTAAATTATAAATAGCATGGCAACATCGCCACGAGTGTCAAAATAATGTAACGTACTATATGCAAAATTTTATGTTGAATCCGATTCTGTAAACAAAAATAGGGGTTACAACAAAAAAAACTTCTTAGCATCTTTTTTGGGACACTCTGTATTCATCAAAATATTTTTCGGACATGCATGTCTAAAAACCCTACAACTTTAATATAAAACTTTTGTCATATCTCGTTAAACAACAGAAATATTAGATTTTCTCGGACAATTGGGCCACCCTGTATGTTGCATGTTATTTTTTGTTAGATATATATTTTTTTAAGTAGTATAGGTATATTTTGTTTTTATTTATTTTTGTTTTGTTTTTCTTTTAGCAAAGAGAGAGCTATATACAAATTCATTTTTGTTGACTGTCACAGATAGTTGATTCTCTACAATGGGAAAAAATAAAGGTAGGTCAAAAAATAAGAAGATCCGCTGTGATTGCGGTAGCAAAACTAATATTTATTTATTTATTTATTCAACAACAACTACAGGCGGATACATACAATATCTAAGCCTAATTACAGGTTTTGTTTAATAATGGGACACTTGGAACTACTTAATACTTATTTATTAGTTATTGCCTACATATATTCTACTACTAATAGTTTAACTACACAATGCACTATTATTTTTACCATATAATGCATTCTTAATTTTCCTACTAAACATTTTATTAGTCACCAAATATATCACAGAATTGCTGATGTTTGTTATAATTTATGATCATTGAATTTACAGGAGATTTTCTTTGATAGTTCATGCTATAAAATGTCTTAACACTAAAAGTTCTAAAGCCAACCATTCTAGTCCTGTTTGGAAAACACATATTCACCGATTTAAAAGTTACATTATCAAACGCTAATCCATTCATAAGTTTAAAAAAATGATTATAGGGGCTTGTTTTAACTAGATAATTAGTACTGGGGTATTTTTTTACAGGTTGAGGAATTTTCATATATAATATGTCCACGGTTGGACTTTACAAGAGGACAAATGGATCAAATTTAAATGTTCAAGAAAGTCGTCTATTGTTTTAAATCAAATTTAACACCTTTTTACGTAATTTACCCAGTTTTAATCCAAAACAATAATTAATGTCAAAGTTGGTCAAATATATTTAAACACAAAAATGTAAAACCAGATAAATTGGTCAAAAACGTTTAATACTGGATTAAAACAATATGATACCAAAAAAAATATTTTGTATATTTTATGTGAATTTTCAGATATCAGATCCTCATTTAATTTTAAGAAACTTTTTATCTGACATTTTGCTAAATAAGTGAAAATAAGGGTAGAGGAAAGTGACCAAATATGGAATACCATTTTGTTTTTTACACATAATTTGCACAAAAATTATATATAAAAAACTTTTTGTAGTAGTTATTACCAGTCATATATTTGTCCTTTATTTTGTAAAATTTTTAGTTACATTGATTAATTTTATTTATCAATGTAATAAATTATCATTAAAAAAAACTAAAAAATGATGATGGTAGCCAAATATGGAATAGGTACCCCAAGTATGGAATACTCTAACATTAGACTGGGCCAAAAAACTTACTTTTATTATTATTTATTTTTTCATTTTTAAATAAAATCGACTTTTATTATTTATTTTTGTTTCATTTTTAAATAAATCGAAAATATTGTTTAGCGTGACAAAAAGAAAATATCGTGAAAAATTTAGCCCTTAATATTAATATTTATAGGTCCCTCTCCGTCAATTTAGTATAGTCATATTTTTAAAAACCTTAAAAAGTTATGAGAAAGCGATAAAACAAAACGTTGCTACAGTGACGAACGGGCTTGCTCTACTGGCATGTTACCACTTCTACTCGCGAATGGGCTTTAAAATAAGGGGATAAACCCCTCTAACTATGTGTGCGAGTTTCCATTTAAGAGAAATGCCGCTATTCCATATTAGGAATACTATTCCATATTTGGTTACTTTCCTTTAGTTTTGTCTTGGTCCATTTTCACATTTTTCAAGTTTTTTGAGCGTCTTTTTTTTAAGAAGAAAAAGCAGTTGCCATACCCGACTTTCTTGAACATTCAAATTTTGTATTGTCTATTGTAAAGTCCATCCGTGGATATACTGTATATAACAAGCGATTCTTTGCATGCGTTCTTTCTCTAATATATGCCTATTACTGTTCAACACGCTCGATTGATGGCATTGAGTAACACAAGGTGTATTTATCAAACATAATAAAATTGTTGAAAATCCAATAACCAATCAACAATTTTGTTATAGGCAAAAAGAAGCAGACACCTGAAGAGCCAAAACCCACTCAAGGTTCTGGGGTTCCTCAAGATCCTCAGCGGTTTACAAGTGCCGCACAGGGCGGTGATAACAAACCGGGACCACGCAGGCCCGCAACTACTACCCAACCACAACCTGAAGAATCAGTTTCTTCTGGTCATAAAGGTAGGGGAAATTTGGGTTTATTTATTGTACAGGATATACAGGGTGTTTTCTAACAAACGGTACGAAACTTCAAGGTGTGATTCCTTATGTTATTTTATGAAAGTTCCTATAAATATATGTCCGGAGTTGCTTCCTTAGTGAGATACAGGGCGTTACAATTTAAGAAAAAAATAGTTTTTTCTAAATATTTTTATTATGGTTAGGCCGATTTACATAAAATCTGTTATATTTATTTAAAGTAATAAGGCGCTGATTTAGCCCTAACCATATTGTTATTATTGGATCCAGTGGCGTCTCAGTGGGAACCGCAACTTATATTAGTATATTAGTTATATATATAAAGTACGCCACTGACCTTTTTTGACGTTTTTGTATTTTTTTATAATTAAGCAAATAATATTACTACTTTTTAGTCTCTTGTATTTTCTTCGTATCTCGCTATTAACCTTTCTCTTGAATCAGTCCATCTATTAAAAAAAAACGCATTAAAATCCGTTAAGTAATATCAAATTTTAAATGTAAACTATTTTTTAAATATTCTGTATATTTTTTTTTGACATTATTATACATATAAACCTTTCTCTTGAATTACTCTATCTATTAAAAAAAAACGCATCAAAATCCGTTGAGAATAGTAACGTCAATATCGAATTTTAAATGTAAACTATTTTTTAAACACTGTATATGTTTTTTTTTTGATATTATTATACATATAAACCTTCCTCCTGAATCACTCTATCTATTAAAATAAAAACCGCATTAAAATCCGTTGAGAATAGGAACGTCATTTTAGTTATAGTTTATCCAAGATAGCCGACCCGTGCCCACTTCGTTGGGCGTTAAAATCTAAACTTTTTGTTTGATCATAATAAAATATAGCCTATAACAGTCCTGAATAGTGTAGCTTTCTGACTATGAAATAATTTTTATGATAGGTTCAGTATTTCCGAAGATTAGGGGCTACAAATAAACAAACCCACAATTTAAGAAACTCACAAAGTTACAAACTTTACCTCTATATATATTAGTATAGATTTAACTTGTTCATTAGCGAGAGTGTTAACCGATAATTCGCGGGCGATTTTTCGGAAGGCGAAGGTTGCACGTTAATTTGTGTTGGTGTGGTACTTGCATTTTTTTCACCCTTTCGGGGTCATCCCACCCAGGTCCGACGACCGCCCCCTAGGTGGTGCACTGCAGCCTGAAGGCTTATTGTACGTTGACCCCTACTCCTTCTCATATTCACACACCATTCATTCCATAACTTGGATGGTTGTTGCTCGGTCCGCATCCCCGAGCAGAACACCGTGTGCCGTTGCCCAAAACACCGCTGTCGCCGGACACCCATCCAAATTATGGGCGCGCATTCCACTGCTTAACTCCGGAGATCGACGCTTGCCGATACAACCGAAGCAGCCACAAGCGCGCCTTGCATTTACGCATTTGTTTAAAAAATCACTCGCTTGCTAGATGCTCTTTAGTTTGGCCATTTCCTTAAACGATTTTTTTCTCATATGTTATTAATTTGGCAATATCCACTTGTTTTTCTCCATCTTTGTAACGTCGAATTATAATTTTTCTTGCAGCTATGGGTCATTTTTACCATGACACATTGTCGAAAATAAATAAGAAACGCCTAATATTTTACAAATTATTTAGAAGCAGTTACCTAGAATTGAAAAGGAGCAATGAAAAAGACGAATATGAAAAAGTTGCTATTATTATGTCCATCCCAAAAAAAAAAAAAGAAACAAATACATTTTTTTTTAGCAATAAGAAATTATTGATATGAAGTATGCTGTATACAACAACAACCCGAAATAATACATATTATATAAACTAATATAAATTTGAAATGGTATTAGCTGAATATTTGAAATTTTTAAAAAGTTGCTATAATTATGGCCACTACTGTATGCTTAGATCTTTAAAACTACTCTACTAATTTTGATGCAGTTTTTTTTTTAATAGTGTGTGTTAATAGTTAATAAAATGATTCAAGAGGAAGGTTTTTATGTATAATTAGTTCTGGCATAAAGTAACATACCTACGGATAAGAGAAACCATGGCATGCTAAAATTTTCGTACCGCTTTTGCGGCAGGCTGGCGGCAGGCTTGTCATTTTTGCCAATTTACACTTTAAATGCGTCGGTCCAAGCCTCGCCTCGTGTAACATCAGCGGTGGGGAGACACATAAGCTTACTGAAATGACTAACTGGCGGTATTTCAACGAGAAACGAATAAAATTATATTGGGAGTTTTCGCATGACCTGCCCTTAAATCGGCTATTCCATGATAACTCTTATAATTTCCTTACTCTATGGTTCTGGTTAGTTTTGGCTAGTTCTGATTAAACAAAAGTTCAGAGAAAAATATAATTACCGTCCAACGAAGTGTTCGCAATAAAGAAGTATATTTTCTTTTATCAACTCTCTTTAATAATATTTTATTTTAACTAAGGAGGTGCTTGGGGTCGTCCAGGCCAGCCAACCGCTGTACCAAGTAATACCAGTGCCCAACCTGGTTTCCAGAGAAGGGAACAACAATCTGGACGAGGTTGGGAGAAACCTGCTGGTAGTCATCTACAGAAGGAAAGTGATGTGGGTAGAAGTTATGAAGGAAAATCTGATGGAAGTTTTAAAAAGCCATTTGATCATCAGCAAAGGGGGTAAGTCAGATTTGGTACTGGGAGGAGACTATTATATTTTTGTTTCACATTTTTGTAGAGTGTTAAAGGATAAAAACACAAAAATAAAATACAGTTTCTAAACTACTGCGAAAATTTTTAGAAGGTGACGTCTTGTTTACAGTAAGGGTTGGTTTTCTTTATGAACATGGGGTCAAACGTCAACCATTAGGAGATATCGCGATACAAAAATGAACGTTTATATTTTTTATCTCAAAAACCAAAAACACTAAAACAATAAAATTCTACCAAAATATTACTATTATAAAAATACACTTTTTAATATTTTTGCAGTTTTTTAGTTTAATGGAAGTGGAGGAAATAGGCTAGCACTATGGTTCTTGCTAACAAAAAAAAAAAATATAATAGGAAAGGCTTATGCAATGAACTCGAAATATACATATCAATTTGGATAGCCTGGTTTATTTAGAAACTCCCGTATTTTTTCGATAAAACTTACCAATTTTTAATTAAAAAGAAAAATAAAATGTAAATCATAACGTACGGGAAACATATTTTATAAAAAAATCTCACCTATTAAGGAATTAAGGCATTTGTACTATTTTTTATTTGACATTACTTGATAGTTTAAATAAAATACTCCTTTTGTTTTTAGGAAAAAAAATACATGTTTTTGTTTAATTTTTTCGTAATATCTCTCTAATGATTGATTTTTGACCCCATGTTTATAAAACAAACTACCATTTATTTAGAACAAGGAATCACCTCCTAAAAATTTTCACATTTGTATAGAAAAACCCTTTATATATGAAATTTTAAGAAGGTGTAAAAATATTTATGCAATAACTTGAGACGTCTCATAGCAGTATGCCACTTTTTTTATCACTTATTGTAACAGGGTTTGATAATTTTTATTTTAATTTTTTACTTGAAACAAAACAAGAGGTCATTGCCATCTGTCGTTTAAGATTTAAAGAGTAGAATAAACAAAAATATTATACAGTGACTGGCAAAAAGATATCAACATATAGGATTTTTCTTTTTTTAATTAACTTATAAGGATATTACCTTAACAAAAATAAAAAATACAAGCTAAAAATAAAATGTGCATGGAAATATCTTAAACCTGTTTTTTTATTAGTTTTTGTCTCCAGGGCCTACTCCAGCATCTATTTAAATTTCTAGCTTGTATTTTTTATTTTGTTAGGGGAATTTCGTTATGAGTAATGGTAAAAATACTCTATATTTTTGTAAAATTAAAATAAAAAAATGGTTATCTTTTTCTACTTGATGAACTAATAAAATAATAGATGTAAATGACCTTAAAATAAATCAATAAATTAAGGAGTAAATTTTAAGTTTATGCACTAAAGGTGAAAATTAGTTTTTGGTTATGAGTCAAAAATAATTAGGATTAATAAATTTTACCATATCTGAATATTCCAACATTTTTGGTTTGGAAAAATATTAGAAAGATTTTTAAAAATAAACTGTTGCAACACCAGGGGTACGGACGAATACCTATTTTATTAATTATTTTTTGCTACTTGACAGAAAAAAAAAACAAAAAAATGTTTTACTTTGACTTAACAAATAAAGTTTAGTTAAATAAAGCTAGTTTGGTGAATAAAATGGTACATTTAAACATTGTTAAAAAAATGGTGAATTCACTTTTTCAGAATAAATGTTTCAAATTTTGTATTCAGAGCTAGGATTAAATTCTAAGCACTTTTTACTCCAGTGTTTTTCTTGATATTTTGTAACCTAATCTCACTTTTTCGTGATTTTATATTTGTTTTTGGAATTTCCCGCCATACTGCTGTTCACATGACATATTACTTAGAGTTATAGGGTTCTATGTTACAATTTAGTCAATTTAGAGCTAATGTGTTCCCAAAGTTATATGATACATATACTTCAAGTCACTATGAGTTGCAAGATTCTATGTTGTTTTGTTATTAAAATATTAGCCGTTATAACATACAACTGTGTAGAAATACAACGTGTCCAAAACATTGAGGGCCAGTATGGGTATGTTCAGAAAGTTTTAAATTTCCTAGTATTTCCGGAGACATCCGGAAAAATAAAATTTACCATTGGATAGAGCAGAAAAAGTGGCAATGCAAAAGTGCAATTTATTTTAAAATTCGATTATAAACAAGTCCAGGAAAAAATTAAACAAATTTTCAATTTTTCGGTTTTTTCCGAATATCCCCGGAAATACTAAGAATTTTAAAACTTTCTGAACAGCATATTATTAGGCACTTAAAACCTCAACTTTGTTCCCATTTAACCGACTTCGTATCTCTTACCATTTCCAAGATGCCCATAATGGCCCTCCTTATCTTGGACACATTGTATATTCTATAAGTTAGAAAGGTCTATGTACCCCATAGAACCTAGCTAGTTCATTTTGTAACATAGAACCCTAAAACTCTTAAATTGGAATTTCCCTTAATAAATAAATGTCATTAGGAAAATGAATTAAGAATAACATTTTGAATGAGTTTATTTATTTTATATGGGTATCAAAAAGTTTCATTAAACTGATTTAATTGTTATAAAAGTAATAACTTAATTTTTTAAATAAAATAGCCTAAAAACTCTCATAATTTGCTTTTCAAACGCCTGCTACTCCCAAATACATACAAAACACAATTTTCCAGATTTATACGAATGTGATCAAGGCGTTTTTTCCAGATTATATAATTTAATAAATATTTGAATTATTATATTTATTGATTACAAACTTTATTCTAAACAAAATTTTTGAAAATTGAAAAATGACTTTGTGCCTAAAACTGAAAAATAAGGCTGGTTTACTCTTGGAGAAAATCATGTTTTGAATTTTATGAGCACCCTGTATACAAAATAAACATTTTCTCTTCGTGAATTATTTTTTTAACAAGCAAAAGTTTTTATCACGAATAAGTTATTAAAAAAAAAAAAAAAATGATTGTCCTCTTGTAAACTCCATCCATGGACAATCTGTATAGGTATTGTTTTTAAATTTTTAGGATTTTTGCTTTTGTCAGTTCTTTACATTTCTTTTCTTATTGCTTTAATTTGGTATAAGGTAAATAAATATTTTTAACTAAATATTAAGCTTTCTTGGTGGTATGTTTTTCATAAAATAACTTTTACTTCGCCAAATAGGATGTTGAACGCAGCTCAGTGTTTACCTTAGACACGATTCAAAAATAAACATTTATTGTTAACGTTCATCTGATAAGTAATTGTTATTTATAACAATTGTTGTTTTGTCATATCCGGCAAAACAATTCAATTCATTTTAAAGATAGACTAATCAAAAATCACTTGGCTTTAAATTGTGTTATTAATAATTTGTCATATTTTTATCAAATATTTGTCAAAATTTTTATCAAATATTTTAACAAACATCCTTGGCAAGAATGATTATTATCTGAAAGATTCTTGGGATTTTCATGAATTCTTAAAAAATAAAAAAATACCAAAAAACCATATTTTGGTATCATTTGATGTGGTATCACTGTACACAAATATTCCCATTGAACTTGCAATAAAAAGTATTGATAAGAAGTGGTCACAAATTAAGGAATTTACCACCATCCCAAAAAATGAATTTATCGAAGCAACCAAACTATGCATTTCATCCACTTTTTTCAATTTCAAGAACAATTTTATTCACAAATTTACGGTGTTGCCATGGGTTCACCAATTTCAGCTACAATAGCCAACCTTGTCATGGAATGCCTCGAAACCAGTGTCATAGAGTCTTTAGATTATAAGCCATATTTTTTTAAAAGATTTGTTGACGACTGTCTTCTTTGTATTCCAAATAATAGGCTTCAATATACACTTGAAAAATTTAATTCATTTCATTCAAAACTTCAATTTACACACGAAAATGAAAGTAATCGTAAAATTAATTTCCTCGATGTAACAATAAGCTATGATAATGATGGCATAATAAAAACAAACTGGTATACAAAACCAGTATGGTCTGGTAGATACCTTAATTTTAACTCAAACACCCCACAAGCATACAAAAAAGTGTATCGCTTGTGACAGAGCAATAAAACTTTCTGATCCAAAACACAGACCACAAAATCTTAAAAAAATAAGAGAAGTCTTGAAAAATAACCAATATCCAAAAAATTTCACAGAACCCATCATAAAATCGAGAATAAATAATATATATAACTCTGATAAACACCAACACAAAAACAGTGATAAAGACAAAAAATACATTTCATTACCCTATAACCCTGAAATAAATCATAAAATTAAAAAAGTTTTAAAACCATTTAAAATTCATGTTGCTGAAAAACCACTAAATAACTCAAAAACACTTTTTACTAAACTTAAACCCGAAATTCCACAATTAGAACAAACAAACCTCATTTATAAAATAGACTGTTTAAACTGTCCAAAATCATACATTGGCCAAACAAAACAGTATTTAAAAAATAGAATAAAAGAACATCAATCAAGTATTAGAGACATTAAAGAAAATTCAACAGCACTAGCTAATCACGCAATAGAAAACTTACATTATTTTGACTTTAAAAACGTACAAATTTTAGACTACAAAACAAATTTTAGAAAAAGAAATATAAAAGAGATGATTCACATTAAAAAAACCAAGAATACAGTAAACCATAGGACCGACACAAATAATCTTAGTATTGTATATAATAACCTTATTACAGGATAATAAAATGCAAATTTTTACTATCAAAATTAGGAAAAACCGAAAGGGACCTTATAATAAACGTTAAATAAAACCAAGATTACTGGAAAAAAATTTTAGTTCTCTCCAAGCTTTCAAAATGTAACATTGTAGTTTTAATTTGTTAAATATTAGTGATTAAGTTTAAAAAATAATAAAAAAAAAAGTATGTTAATTTTAAATTATTTTATATTAATAATAGCAGCGCCCTTTGTATAATATTTTTCTTTTGCTTTGTATTAAAATTAAGATCGTTGTTTTTTAAACTATAGATTCTGAAGATGGTTTAATAATAAATCGAAACGTCAACAAACATCAAATAGTTTCTCATTTAATTGTCCGAAAACCCAAAAACAAAAACTAAATTAATAAATATACGGTCAGGAAAAGAATATACTAAGTTATTAATAATGTTTTTAGAATATTTTTATAGAATCTTAGCAACAATTTTTTCAAAACGTGTCCAACGCATTCATCGTTTATATTATTTTACTTTTATTATATTATACATTTTTTTCTTAAATATAAACATAAATACTTAAGACTTCGGTCTGAATTTTACAAGTAAACAAGAAAGTCTTTCCCTTGGTTAACCGGTTTTTGTACCAATCCGATATATTTAGATTCAGTTTTTTCTGCTTTCCTTATTCTCAAATTAAAATGGACCTCTTAAGGTCTGGCCACACATAACCGCACCAAGGCCGCTCCGAGCCCGGGTTCACAATAATAGAGGAAAATGGGGCAGATGAATTCAGAAAAATTCAAAAGCACTATTCATGTCCTCAAAAATATAAAAAGCATTTTTGTCAAGCTGAGTCTATTTTTTAATGTATGTATATCTCCTTGTTTAAATAATAGCTATTTACGTTACTAGACCGGAAAATGGTATTTTACGGGTCGACGAAAAACATTTACAGGGCGAGCCGTAGGCGAGTCCTGTAGTTTTGAGGAGACCCGTAAAAATTATTTCCGGTCGAGTATGGTACATATATTTTTTTAATTGACCGGAAAAAAAAACTGTGTAAATTTTTAGTGTTATATTTAAACGACAATAAGGCAAGGCTGCTTCAATTATTTCATCTGGATTTTCCATGTCTGACTCCATTTTGGCAAAATAATGCATTCTTTACTTTACAATATCTTGAACTGTCAAATAGTAACAATTGAACTCTGACAATTTTTGTCATGGCTAACAGGATTTTTGATATCAGGGACCGGAAAGTAAATGAGAGACCGGAAAGTAAACTAGGGACCGGAAAGTAAATTAGTCCTGTAAAATAGCATTTTCCGCTTAAAAAATTGAGTGGAAAATTCAATTTTCCGGTCAATTAAAAAAACAGATTTTCCTACTTATGTATCTCTGTTCCTTTTATTTAAACTTTGAGTGTAGTATATGTAAAACTGTGTTACCTTATTTGTGAAGGTTTATTTTACGATCAGGTGTAATTTGAAGCATAATGTAACAAACTCATATTATTTCTATTAAATAAATGTGCTTGATTTTTTTTAGTTAAATTTTATCTATATGTGCTATGCAAAAATAATACTATTTGCAATCTATACTAATATATAAAGAGGTAAAGTTTGTACGTTTGTGAGTTTGTTTGTTTGTAACCGCTACTCTTCGGAAGTACAAAACTTAACATAAAAATTCTTTCACAATCAGAAAGCTACACTATTCAGGAGTGGTTAGGCTCTATTTTACTGGCATTAAACAAAAATTTCAGATATTAACGCCCAACAAGGTGGGCACGGGTCGGTTATCTTGGATAAACTATAATTTTGTAAGGGCTAATCTTCGGAAACACTAAACCGATCATAAAAACTCTTTCACAATTAGAAAACTACACTATTCAGGATTGCTATAGGCTATATTATTTTATAATGATTAAACAAAAATATAATGATTAAAACAAAAATTTCAGAGAAAAATAATGACATGTATAGCAATCTAGCGCAGCAATTCTTTACAATTAGAAAGCTACCTTAAACAAAAAGTTTAGAGAAAAATATAATTAACGCCTAACGAAGTGGTCCGCTAGTATCTTATAAACCTAAAATCGAAAACAACATAGAAATAAAACACTCGCCTTAAATATTTTTTAAATTACAAGGGCCTAGTTTCCGAGGTGCGTAAAAAATAATATTCTTACTGTTTTAAGAACTTATTTTTCTTTTGTTCCCTTTAATTTTTTTTTGTTATATATCTTTAAATGGTTTTAATTTAGCCCTTGTATCTTACGTGCGAATAAATTCATCATAAGCTAACTTTATGAAAAAAAATGCATTTTTTAAAGATACAGGATAATGAACTTAAAAAAAAGATTTTTTTAATTGACCGAAAAATTGAATTTTCCACTCAATTTTTAAGCGGAAAATGCTATTTTACAGGACTAATTTACTTTCCGGTCCCTAGTTTACTTTCCGGTCTCTCATTTACTTTCCGGTCCCTGATATCAAAAATCCTGTTAGCCATGACAAAAATTGTCAGAGTTCAATTGTTACTATTTGACAGTTCAAGATATTGTAAAGTAAAGAAAGCATCATTTTGTCAAAATGGAGTCAGACATGGAAAATCCAGATGAAATAATTGAAGCAGCCTTGCCTTATTGTCGTTTAAATATAACTCTAAAAATTTACAGTTTTTTCCGGTCAATTAAAAAAAAATTATGTACGATACTCGACCGGAAATAATTTTTACGGGTCTCCTCAAAACTACAGGACTCGCCTACGGCTCGCCCTGTAAATGTTTTCGTCGACCCGTAAAATACCATTTTCCGGTCTAGTAACGTAAATAGCTATTTTTTTACAATTTAGTGGAAAACTGTATTTTTGAAATAAAAACGTAAGGAAAAATCGCCTTATGATATACAGGGTGAGCCAAATTAAACTTGCACACTTTTAAGGAACAATAACTTTTTATCTGTTGCTCTTATTTTTTTATTGCTAAAATAACGTTTTCGTAATTTTAAATCATCATGTACAGTGTGGTCCAAATTAAACTTGCACACTTTTTAACTAATGATAACTTTTTATCTGCTGAGCCGATCCTTTTTATTTTTACAGGGCTAATAGGCAGATATGTCTTTTGTAGGTGTGTCAATTTTGGTCGAAAAGATTTAGCCAGGACCGGATTTACGGGACTTTTTCCAAAATGATGCATTTAAACTCGCTGAGCTAATACGTTTTTCTTGTAGACAATCTATGGGAAATGATTTAGTAAACGCAAATCTGTTAATAATTTGAGGATACAGGGATTATGGTTATTCTTGGTAAATGATGCGCCCAAAAAGCATGCATTTCTCTCGATTTCAAAAAAGAACTTTTTTAGTGTACTTTGAAAATTAAAAATTGAAGGTTACCATGGTTCCTGAGTTGGATGCTTACACACCTTAACAGCAAATTAATTAAAATTTAACGCATTAGTCTAATTGTCGATAAATTCGAATTATTTTGCAACGAAGTTAAATGCATCATTTTGGAAAAAGTCCCGTAAGTCCGGACCTGACTAAATCTTTTCGACCAAAATTGACACACCTACAAAAGACATATCTGCCTATTAGCCCTGTAAAAATAAAAAGGATCGGCTCAGCAGATAAAAAGTTATCATTAGTTAAAAAGTGTGCAAGTTTAATTTGGCCCACACTGTACATGATGATTTAAAATTAAGAAAACGTTATTTTAGCAATTAAAAAAATAAATAAAAATCTTATGAATATTTTTTTAACTGCTTATTTGAATACACAATTAAAAGTAATAGACACTTTACCTTTTGTTTAATAAATCATACCTTTTGAGTTACTACTTAATTGCATTTTTACTTAACTTAATGTTAACATATTAAAAATAAAAAATATTTACGAGGAATAAAACATTTATTTTAATTAAAACCTAATTTTTCCAAGTTTTTTATAAGCGATAAGAGAAAAATTGGTCAAGTGAATAAAGCTAAGCAAATGCTTTTACTGAAAATAATAAAAGTTAAAAAATACAAAATTGCCTGTAGCGAATAAAGCAAATACTATAGTATCAGGTTTTGCATATGTTTATTTACCGGTATTAAACTTTATGTCTTTTTAATTGTTTTTTACTGAAATAGTTTCAAAAATAAATTAAGTCATTTTTTTTTAAATAATATTTTTCTGATTTTAAGCCATCCTGTTTATCATGGGGCAATTTTTATTCCAGCTTTTAGCATTTCAGACAAAGCAAAAATTTTTATGAAAAATAACTTTTTTTCGAAATATTAAATATAAATTTTTTGCAGGTACTTGTAGTTAACTCCATCTGTGGGCAAACTGTATTCTTTAACTCTATGACGTTTTCATAATTTCCATAATTTTATTAAAGCAATATTTAAGAAATTATAATTTTAATCAGGGCCGGATTTAAGGGGGCAGTGACCCGGGGCCCCCACAATGAAGAAAAAGTAGGTACATAGTTTATTGATAAGGACCATTTTTTTGTTGGATAAAAAATCCCAAAATTTATTTATTGATGAGGACCTTTTTTGGTTTTGGGTATAAAATCCATTCATTTTTACTTTGAGGGGCCCCCACAGGCTCCTTGCCCCGGGGCCCCCACATCTCCTAAATCCGGCCCCGATTTTAATTATGGTATTTCTTAAAAACAGTGGCCGACTTGCCATTAAAACGTTAACGTTTTCATTTTATTTTTAAAGGGTTTTGTAGGTTTTGTTTTAAGCAATCTGCAAGTTTTTAACATCAGTTCGTTTAAATCAGGTAGGACCTGTGTAGACTGTTACCAGGGGAAGGATTGTAATATGTGGGTTTGTCCTTGAAACACTAACAGCTGCTCAAGGGGTCAACGCTTCATAAAATAAGCCTTTTGCAAAGCCGTACGCGAAATTTCAATTTATAACTATGTTTTGTCTGGGACGTTGCATTGCAGTTTAAAAATAGCCATAATTATTGTTATTATTATTATAAGATAATATGGAATGAACCGATAATAGGTAAAACTAATTGGCCTTTTCATGGTGTCAACTTTTTTTTGTTTTTAAGATAGACTTATGAAATTTTTACAGTATAATGAAAGCATAAATGATATTTTTTTATTCATCATCACAACCTCAAAATCACTTCCAGTTAACCGGAAGTACCATCAACTTTTTTATTTTAAATCAAAGTGTCTACTTTTTTGCCTTGTATTTTCTATAAAATTATTTGTTCAGTTGTATCAAAAGTATGGGTTGTGGAAATAAAAGACTGACCTAAAAAAATTTTACTAAGAAGAATTAAACCTAAAAACAAACTAATTATACTCGTATTTTTTTTGTATAACTACAAATTTCGGAATTATTATCAAATATCTAAACTGGCTCTAAAGAAGAAGAGATCATTGACACTGAGAAAAACATATTAATTGTGAATTATATTTTTGACCTTGTCTACGTTTCAAGTTCAATGCAATTCATGTTTATTCCACATAACCCTTTGAATTTTTAGCTGAACCTATTTCTGCAAAAAAATAAATGTATGTTTTATCTAAAACGTTTTTGTTTATCGAAAAATATATTTGTGGAAAATAAAGTTGATTCTGTAGTGACCTTGAGAGCAAAGAGAAGGGCAAAAATTACTTAAAAATCGTTATTAAAAAGATTATTATTATTTTTTTTTAGTATAGAAAATTTATACATTTTTTTTTATTCTGTAAAAACTAAACAGTTTTTTTACATTGTAAAGGCACAATATACCCTTCCATCAATATAACAAAAAAAGCACAGCTACTTTTTTTAATAAATAAAAATTTAAATTAAGAATTTTTTAGTCTTATCATCCCTAAATATAAAATTTGAATTTATTATGAAATTTACATTTTAAAGTTTTTTTTTAGTTGATAACACATATTTAAGAAAGTATTTTTATTTTTAAAGGTACAAATTTAACTTAAAAAAGAAGAATAAAGTACCTATATGTTAGTTATTATTATTTTTTTACAAGGACAGATTATGCCTTTGCAATTATAACAAAAAACATAGTTTCGTTTTTACAAAATAAAAAAAATTGTTAATATTTTCTATATTCTACAGAAAAGCCAAATAATATTTTAAATTAATAATAAGGAAAATAAGGTAATTTTAATTTTTTTTCACAATATCAGTCTGTTATTTTATTTATAATACCTATTTTATTATTCCATATTCTTAGATAAGTTAAGAAGATTATAAAAAATATATTATAATCTTTAGTTAAGTATTATCAGTGGTTTGGAAAAAACATGTTAATAAAAAGACATTAAATTTTATGGTAGTAGAACATTTATTTAAAAATAATAATAATAAAAGTAGAACAGCCAATTTTTAGGAAATACATATTTAAATATTGTAAAAATTAAAAAAAAACTAAATCTAGGTGAAGCGAAAAATAGCTCCGAAATGCATTACAATACATACTACATATAAGTGAATGTAATATATTTCTACAATATTTTGTTTACTTTTTCTGCTCGACAGCCTGTTGCTTAGCTGGCTCCCCAGTCTGAGTAATTGGAACGCTCTTGTGCTCCACCTCCATCTTCTCAACCGTTGGTGCAGTGATGGTCAACACTCCATCAGAAGACAACTTTGACTCAATTTTTCCCATATCGTAGTTCTTTGGTAACACATACCTTCGTACAAAGTGTCTGGAAATGAAACCATGTTGATCCTCCTTCTCCTCGTGTTTGCCTTCAATGGTCAGGACATTGTCCCCTGTTACCTTCACAGTAATTTCTTCGGGTTTGAATTGTTGGACATCGAGATTAGCTTGGAACTTATCTTTGTCGTAGCTTACTGTGGAGCCGGCGTCTTGAGCTGCAACATTTGAACGCCAGTTTCTTAGGTAACCAGCTGGGGTTCTTGTAAGGGAGCGATTGTTGAGATTCAGGGGCTGGAAGATGTCTTCAGGATCCAATCCAAGTCCAAAGTGCTGGTCTAAAATTCTGGAGGGACGGGCAACTACAGGGTAGTGGTAGTCCCAGGGGTCAGAAAACAATAGTGGAATGAGAGACATTGTAATTTTTTTGTTCAGAAATAATAAATACTGAAAATGGTATATTTGGCTTGCGCGCACTTATCTTTTGAAAATCACTTTCGATTTCGTACAACGAACTGCTGTGACGACGCCCACAGGTTGTTTATATACTCCCGGCTAACAGACGCGCTCCCCTCCAGGAATTTTCTGGTAGGGCTAGGTCTGGAATCGTATCGATTTTTTTGTATATACTCATCCTTTACTGTGGTCGTATAGTAGTAAAGGAGAAAGTTAGAAATGTCGCGCATCGTATTCTCGTCGACTACACTGTTCGAAAGATGTTGAGAAGTAGCGTTCTGTTGTGTTTTAATCTGGCTTTGACTAGATTGTTCATTTTATGAAACTGACTTAAATATTTTTATATTCTATATACAGCGTGTCTTCGGAAGTTGTTACCAAATAGGAAACTTTTTATTCATTAACTTCACCACCACAGTCCTACTTGATGAGAAAATACATTTCCAAAAAAATAAATGTATGTTAGATGTACAGGGTGGCTTAAAAAAGACTTGTTTCCAAATTAATATACAGGGTATTTCCTTACTGCGGTACGAAACTTTAAAGAGTTATTTCATTCATTTTATGAAATACAGGGCGTTGAAGTTTTAAAGAAAGTACATATTTTATAAATATCATAAATACCTTTAAACAGATTTGGTCAAAATTTGGTACATTTGTTTGATGTAATAAAGGGCTTGTAAAATCTAACTAGATTGACTTTATTGGGTCCAGTGGCGTCTCAGTGGTCACCACAGCCAATATTATTGAGAGAAATGTACGCCACTGGCTTTTTATGTAGTGTTTATATTTTTTCCCATGAAGCAACTAAAAATACAACTTTCTAGTGTCATAAAGTTTCTCGTATCTTAAACTATTTATAAAATACCGACCTAAAAAAAAGAAATTAGTATCTCAAAAACGAAGCAACTCTGGACATATGTTTTTATGAACTTTTCTTCATAAAATAGCATAAGAAATCACCCTTTAAAGTTTGGTACCGTAATTAGGAAATAACCAGTATTTTAATTTGGAAACAAGTCTTTTTAGGCCACCCTGTATATTCAACATACAAATATTATTGATAAAATTTATTTTCTCATTAAGCAATACTTTTTATGAAGAGGCACTTTTTTGTAAAGTTATTAATTAAAAAGATTCCCATTTAATAAGAATTTCCGAAGACAGGCTGTAGAAACTAAAAAAATATTATACATTTATCATTCTAATTTATTACAAACTTTGCTGGTTAATAAAGTAAAGGAAGCAACATAACATAACATATAAATGTTATTAATAAATAGCATGATGTTTTAAAGTTGGACCAAACCAGGAATGGAAAAATACTTTAAAAATCTCGGACATCCTTAAAAAGTATACGTTTTATACAGGGTGGGTCAAAATTCGGTTCAAATCTTTTAAAAACATTGGTTCAAATAAGATTTTTTCTCTATAAACATGTGTCCTAAAATGGACTGTCCCTCCGAACTACACTCTTCGTAAGTTAAACGTAAAAACTCAAATATTGAAGGTTGTTACTTATACAATTATTTTTCTTCTTTTTCTGTGATAATCTTGTAATGGAAACAATTAACTTTTTTTACTGGTTGGCATAATTAAAAATTAAATTAAAATTAATACTTTGGACAATTTATATTGATAATAAATACAAAGTAAGTAATTCTGGTTCCTGACTTTTTAAACCAAAAAATATTTTTTTTTATAGGTATTTTTCTCAATTTATAGTGCCCAAAGTATAGGTTTTATAAAATACACTACATATTTTATAAATTATCTACCATAGTAGTCATTTAGTTTTATTAAAACAATAATCTATTTAATTAAAAGTATCCAAATTGGTATAAGAGTTAAATAAAAAGAAAACTTTTCCTTGGAATTTAACACCTTGTAGTTCAAAAAGTAAGACGTCTAGGACATATTATATATTTATGCAAAGTTTTTCCTATTTTTTGTTGAAGAATTACCTCATAAAGTTTATCGGTACATTAAGTAGATACCCTGTAAGTAGGGAATTAAAGAAATAATAAAAATTTTATTTCTTTTTCCATTTTGACAAATTGGCTCATCGGTGATCATTCTTGTAATTACTTTTAAAAACTGCAAAGTTGCTCACTTTAATATTTCGTTATTCTTACTATTCGGTTTACATTAACTACCCTTTTTATTAGTATCTACGATTTTAAAAATAAACGACAAGCAACAACATTCAGTGAACGCTTAATTTGACGATACGTTTTGCACGTAGCTCTTCGTTGAGTCTCGTACATTTCCATCTAAAATCAATGTTTGAATTAGCCAGACTTCTTTACAGCTTTGCCAAAGTTGGGTATTTTTTATTAGATTTGGTAATTTTTGTCTTCTGGTACTTGGTGTATATTTTTTAAAGGCCAAAATTTTTGGTTATTCTTAATAGTAAAGAGTTCATACCGGGTAGCACAGTTTTTACCCCTCCCCGCTTTTTTTTAATTTTAAAGATGGTAATAAAAAAAATTACAGTATTATTGCATAAATTGACATTTTTATCATTAGGTCTGTTCGTAAAGAAATCACAAACTGGTCAGCGCCAATCAAATTTTACAAATGCATCTGGTGTCTAGTTGGCAACCGGTCACCTGACTAAATTATAAAACCCGATTGGCGCTGACTAGTTTGTGATTTCTTTAGGAACAGGGCTAATATTACAACTTCTAAATCAGTTTCGGTTTAAACAGAAGTACCATACATTTTCCTATTTTCAATACAAGTGCCTACTTTTCTATCTATATTTGTATTCTATATGAAATTCCCTTCTTAATGATAAATCATACTGGTGTCTCTTTTCACAATGGCGGCCTGGGAATACTTAAAGAAAAGTTTCGCCATTATTTCTGCTTTAAATATATATTTTTTGCTAAGTAGGCTGTGGAAATGGAATAATGGCCTATTTTACTTTTACAGGTAGTGATGTATTCCATTTTCTCTACAAATCACTTTCATTTCGTAATTTCTGGTTTTAATGTAATTTGAGAGAAAATTTAAAATGTTCCAAGCTTTTTAAATGGAAACACCCCTATTTTATTTTATTTTTAAAATCTACCCTAAAATCTCTTTTAAATGACATATCACAACAAATTGTATATTTTCAAGATGGCGGCCATAGATCATTTATTGACACGGGCGGTCATATCAACTTTTCGAGGGTGGGGGAGCATATCATCATAAAATGTCCATATTTTCAATTAGGTGTGTTAAGAAAAAAATTAACTGATTAAAAGGATGGGGCAGAAAAGGGGTGGGCCATGCCTCCCCCTTTATGACCGCCCCCGTTTATTGACGATATTCAAATTTACGGAATTTATTAATAAATGATCTATTAGTTAGTAGTGAATAGTAAAAGTTAAAGAAAAAGGTTTATTTTATCCTTTTTAGTCCATTTAAATAAAAGCTTGTTTTTAAAAGTTTTTTTTTACTTTTAATTTATTTCATTGTTTAAACAGTTCCGAGATTCCATATCCCAACTTAAAAGGAATTACATTTTTCATATTTTTTTCTTTTACTGGGGTAAGTCTACAGTTTCTAAAAATAAAGAAACGATCAAAGTGAGTTTTGCTGTTTTTTAAAAGTAAAAAGATTTCCAATCGAAAACTTACTGTCTCTATGTTGTTTCATGTGTTATTGTTTATTTAAGGATCTAAAGCTTTCTATTTATATACGTTGTTTACTTAACTTGTGCAAATAAAAAATATCATATTTGTTTAAAAAATACCTACAATTATCTTGTTTAAATAATAAAACAATAAGCAATTAAGCGGTTAACTTTAATAACTTTGATTAAAACAGCAAAAATATAATGAGTTAGGTCCTTTTAAGATTTCTTGTACCCTTAAGTTTAAAACATTCAAACAAAGCAAATGTTGGCAATCCCTAGGGTAGTGTGATGGGTTTGCTGCTGTTTTTTAAAATAAACAATCTAGCGCTTGAAATATTTGATCATTGCTTTAATCTGCTCAATTTTTCACAGGGTGTTTTCGAACTAAGATACGAAACTTCAAAAGTTTCTGAGTTGCAGGGCGTTAAACTAAAAATAAAAAGTCGGTATTTTATAAATATTCTTTACCGGATTTGGTTAATTAGAAATTTGGTACAGTTATTACAAATTAGGTGCATGTTTAGCCCTAACTAGATTAAAATTATTTGGTCCAGTGGCATCTCAGTGAGCTCCTTAATCAATATTATTAAGTAAAAATGTAAACATTTCGGATTGGATGACTCACGTACATCCTTTGTTGTTGCTTTACTGCCCGAAATACCTTTACCTATTGCTTATATGCAATATAATATCATAAGGGAAAAAATTACCAGCAAAATATTTCGATTTTATTAAAGTCTGTTTGGCGATTTGTTGAAAAACATTTATTTAAAAACCTGACGGCTCGTGGTATTGATTACCAGGGATATTTCTTTATAAATAAAAAAAACTATGCTGCCTCTTATTAAGACATTTGTTATATTATTTATTTATTTGACATACACGATAAACACATATTTTTTATAATACCAAATAAAGACATTTTTTTGTGATATCTTCCTAATTTTTGACCTCATGTATATAAAGCAAACTACCCTTTATTTTGAACCAGTAGTCACCTTTTAAAATTTTTCGCATTTGTTTAGAAACACCCTGTATGTTGCTACTTCAAGAAATTCTGAAAACATTTTTTGTTTAATACATAATGTATGTCACATTTTTTTTTTGGAATTGAAAATCAAAACTGTTTTTGAATTGTCTATAATTAGGGAAGCGAAATTAATATATATATTTTTATACTTATTTGGAATATTTTTAAATATTTAGTACCTTAAGACGGTGACCGATTTGCCACCAAAACTTAATAGAATTTTATTTATTTTTTCTGTTTTGTCTTTATGTCTGGCAGATATCTGCAAAAAATGTGTTATATGGAAGCAGGTAGAACAATATGGTAACATTTTTGTAAACCTTTTTTTTATATTATTGATAAAAAAAACAAATTAGATGTTTTTAAAGAAGTTTATTTTAATATTTTTAAAAATACCTTACAAATCAAAATCTTTGTATTTACTTAATGAAAACTAACTGTTAATATCACAAAAAATATTAGTACTACATCAGTCTTAAAATATCAACACAAATATAAATCATAGAAGTAAATAAATATTAAATTAATAACTTAATTTTTTTCTCTACAGCTTGTTGTTTAGCTGGCTCCCCAGTCTGAGTGATTGGAATGCTCTTGTGCTCCACTTCCATCTTCTCAATGGTTGGTGCAGTGATGCTCAACACTCCATCAGAAGACAACTTTGACTCGATTTTACCCATATCGTAGTTCTTTGGTAACACATACCTTCGTACGAAGTGTCTGGAAATGAAACCATGTTGATCTTGCTTCTCCTCATGCTTGCCCTCGATGGTCAGGACATTGTCCCCTGTTACCTTCACAGTTATTTCCTCAGGTTTAAATTGTTGGACATCGAGATTCGCTTGAAACTTGTCTTTGTCATAACTTATTGTAGATCCAGCGTCTTGAGCTGCCACATTTGAACGCCAATTTCTTAGGTAACCAGCAGGAGTTCTTGTAAGGGAGCGATTGTTGAGATTTAACGGCTGGAAAATGTCTTCGGGATCCAATCCCAGTCCAAAGTGCTGGTCCAAAATCCTTGACGGACGAGTAACTACAGGGTAGTCCCAGGGGTCAGCAAATAAGAGTGGTAGTAGAGACATATTTCCTCTTCACTACTTTTAGCGCACAGAAGTAAAAACTCTGATTTATAGAGGTGCTTTTTAAACACTTCTTAACTTAGCTCGATCACTTTCGTATCAAGAATTAAACTGTAACAACTACGCTGCCAATTCTGTTTATATACAGTCAGCGAACTTTGTCGAATTTTCTAGTGGTGTAGGTCTGGAACAATTACACTTCGTATGTATTCATCCTTTATTATCATTGTGTGTTAGAAAAAGCTAACCACTTTAAGTTGTTTACTGCGGTGCAGTCTAGAACAACTGTTCAAAAGATGTTGAGAACTACTGTCCTAAAATAAAATAATATCGTCACCTTAATAATATTAAAGTTCTTTGCTTCCAACAAAAAGTAATCTACAGTTCTTGCAAACTGTATACAAAATTTACATTTTCTTATGGCAAACTATGTTTTTTACAAGGAAATTTTTTTGACAAAAATGACTTTTTCAAAATATATTTTTTTTTATCCATTTGTCCTCTTGTAACCCCATCTGTGGGCAGTAGTTATATGAGGCGTTAAAATACAGATCGAAGCATGCCACAAATATTAAAAAGTGCATAAATTAGTATTATTTTGATGTGATTGTCTTCACTTTATTAAATATAAATTATAAAATTACAAGAGAAAATGAAAGAAAGCTCTATTAACAAAGTCGACCGCCATCAAGTAGCCGGTAATTTGTACAATTCTCTTAACATTTTTGACAGAGAAATTGTCGTTTATTTGACTACTATTTAATTATTATCTAACTTATCTTATTAATCATTTTTGTTTTTTTTCTTTTATAGTTTGCATTAAATTGTCTCATAGTTTTCAGAACTAAAATTTGTATTCCTTAAGTAGGCGAGCTGGGGTCAAATTGACACCCAGCTTTATAAATTTTGTAATAACTTTATTTTTTTTAATTATAAAAACCTCTAGGTACCTTCCTAAAAATCACGTTAGGTATATGTTTATAACAAAAACAACACCGTTCATTCAAAAATTTCAAGTTCTTACGGCTAGGGCAATTTGACTCCCACACACGCGTACTAACGTTACAATTTCGACACTATGTATATCGAGTTGCGGGAATTTCAGGGAGTCGGAATGTATTATTTCTGCCCGATAAAAAGGCAGAAAGCTTTTGTGTGAAGAATAACTAAATTGAGTTTTCTTGCCTTTCCATGATGAGCTTTTAAAAAAATAATGACGGTGACCTTAAATTCCCATTAAATGTTGTTAAAAAAAAGTATAAAAACTTATCCTAGTTACAAATAAATATCAATTAAAATAGTTCACAACTTACGTTATACAAAGGCACACGCCTACTTAAACAACATAAATAAAAATCATTGTTCTCCGAATATCTCCAGAAATACTTTAGTTTGAATTTATACTTATTTTAGAACACTATAGCAGACGTTGTCTTTTTCAGTGTAACACATCGTATTGAGGAGAATGTATAAGGTCCTCACTTTCACAAAAAAAACCTTTCAATCAATTCATTTCACTAACCAGAACTAAGTCTTCTTCAATATGTGAAGACAAAAAAAAAGGTCTTCGCTTTCAAGTACTACTTGTACATTTTTTTAACATTCCGCTCTTTACCTCTACAATTTTCGGCCCCTGCAGCCTTGCACCACTTGCACCACCCGGTAGGCACGACCCTGGTAATTGTTAATATGTCAATAAGAAAATAAAAAAAATGTTTAAAAAGTTGCATTACCAAGTGCTTCTTGATACTATCGTTAATAGTATAATATTATCATTGCATGAAACATTTAATTATCCAATAATAAAAATAAGGATAATAGTTTTGGTGAAATTTACCTGAAATTATCAAATAATTATTAAACCAGATTTAAGGTTAATTTTAACAAAAGTATAATTGTTTAAAAAATAGTATTGCCTACTACAGTTTAAATATTTGCTTAAATTAATAATTTTGAATATTATTAATTTTATTGATTAATAACTTCCACAAAGCTCGCTACAAATATTGCAATCATCATAAATTATTAATAATTTTAAAAGAAATTAAACTTCTGTTAAGTCCATTCCATTGAGATCAGCAACATTCTATGAACAGCCAGTTTATTATTGACCCAGAATTTTCGAGACGACTCGGTGTGTTAACGATTTCATTCTAGCGAATTCTGGGTGACATCGAAAGTTATTATGACGCGCAGCGATGCCAAACTTTGATATAAAAATGGAATAGTAAAATAATTTAACAAAAAAGAATAGTAAAATAATTTTACAAAAAAACAAGTTTAAATAAGTTTTGTACCCTGTTCGATAATTGAGGGGCCTAGTTCCAAAATGTAAAATTTCAATATGTCTAATTTAAAAAACAATGGGTTAAATATTCCATAAAATTGTATTTTTTATCGCTGATTTTAAATGAATGATTTTTTAGATCATGACTTATTATACCAGCTTATTTAAACTTAAGAAATAAATATATAACATTTAATTTTTGTTTTTTTTGTTTTTTTTATAAAATGTGGAAAAATTAAAGATGGTACTAGCCCTCAATTGTAACGTAGTTTAAAACCTCGGTTGGAAATATTTAAATACACATACCTATTTTTTGCAGTAAATTTATAATACTGAAAATCGGTATTTGAATACAAATATCGAAAAAAGTATTCGAATACCCAATATTTAAATACTTACAGGAAAAAAGTATTTGAATAACCAGTATTTATGAATACCTACATTCGGTATTTGAATAATATAATAAGATAAAACATTTGAATACTTGGGTAATTTCGAAGAGCAAAAAAAAATCAAAATATTACGTGTGAATCAAAACAAAGCATTCCGGGAAAAATGGCCGATATCACTTTTTTGCATGTCCAGACAATATTAAATCTAAATGTGAATATTAAGAATTTGGAAAAGTACTTATATAATTTGGCCACTATTGATAATCAATACCTAGTAACTCGGGCTGCTGTTAGTTTTAAACCAATAAAATACATTTTTTATTGTGGTAACTAAGGTTACTGACTTTTAAACCAATGCAATACATTTTTGTTCGGGTGCTTTTCTCAATTTATAGTGAACCGAGTACAGGTTGGTCTATCCAATACATTGCTATAAAAATATTTGAGACATTTAATAAAAATAATACGTGTAGCACAAAACTTGAAAATCTGGCAACGGTGTAAGGTAACACTGTTTAATTATACATGCCAATAACTTCCAGATAACTAATTTTATAAAAAATATAGGTTTAACGGTTTAAAAGATATTTTTAAGAGTGATATTTTTACTAATCCATTATGTAAAATTAGCCAAAAGCCAAAAGTATTTTTCCTCTTCTAATTTATACACTTTGTATGTATACCAAATTCGACCCTCTCTGAAATATTGATCTCATGTCTGGGACATGGCGTCCCCCACAGCCCTTAGCATTCTCGATTCCATTTAAAGAAGAACTGTTGGTCTTATTAATGATCTTTTATTTACTGAAAAACTTACTTTTCTTGCCATCGTCGGGCTGTAGTGGATCTATCGCTCTTTTATAGATACATTCGCGGCTTCTGCTTCGAGGAATTATCCATTATAGTCCCTCCATTTGCAACTCGTGAGTGCCGCACGTATGCATCCCTATACCACTAGACAGGCCCCGAACTTCTCACTTTGTTTGCTCTTTTTCTCTGGAGTTTTTAGAATGTGGAACCTGCTGCCAGCGAAGGTCTTTCCTTCGCCTCCAATTTTACATAAATCGGTTGCGATTTATGTAACCATTGGGCTCCACTAATTTTCTGTAACCATGCAGTAGAATCGCTCCTTAACTTTTTATTAAGAAAGTTTAATAATAACGCTGTATATGCACATTTATTTAGGATTTTAGGATTAGTTAAAAAATGATCAAATCGGCACTATTGCCGTTTAACTTGTAGAAAAAGAAGATACAAGTTCCCTATTTTCAACCTTAACATACAAGGTGTTACAACATGTTATGAAAATTTAAGGGTATATTCTACTATTGAAAATAATAAAAAAGTTTATATAAACATGGGCCCGGAAATGCTTTGCTTCTCAGATACAGGGTGTTGAACTTAAAAAAGAAGTCTTTTTATTACTAGAGAATTATTGCAAGTTGCCTTATTAAGCTCGGGAATTATTAATACCGGCATTATTTAAATAGTGCTTCTACCTATAATTTAGTTATTGCAAATCATGTTGACAGTACCATTAACCTAAAAAAAGGGAAAAAATTTTTAGTGGATTTTTTTATTGTTTTGTGTTGTAGGGATTTGTTTAACAAAATTACAGAAATACATTTGAAAAAGCAAGGTTTTAGGTATTTTTCGAGCCGTTCGGTTACACGAAAAGTCCCGAAGTTAAAATAAGACCAAAATAAGGCACGACCTAAAACCGACATAAATAAAGCCAGGCCCTATACTTATTAAGCGAGTCCTTAATGTAGGTGTTATGTGATGTCCTTATCCTACTTTGCATCTGCGCAAGCTCAGATGTCAAAATAAGGCCGGTATTATTAGTGTCTGGCCTTATTTCACTGTGCAATAATTCCCTATTATCTTAAATATTTCTTGTCCAATATTAAAATTTGACTTAGTTATTTGTATCATTAAGAGGATAGTTTCGCTTTAAGTCCAGTGTCGCCTTATCCGTTACGTAAACGAATATTTGTGATAAAAAATATTCGCCACTGAGTTTTGCCCTAATGCTTATGTTTTATGAAGCTTAGGCAAGTAAAAACTACAGCATCTTTAGCTATTTAGTTTTTCCCATCTTATTAGGTTTTGAGAAAAAATAATCTACTTAATTGCATACCCCTGCACTACACAAAAACATATGGAAAATAATATTTTTTTATGAATTATTTTTAATGGTATTTTATAAATCATTACATAACTTTATTAACAAAGACTAAATTAAAAATCGTTAACATTTAAACCAACGAATATTCCCAAATTATGTGTTTTAAAATTTTCCCCATGTTTTTTAATGTGCCAGGGAAATTATTAGGAAATTAGGGACATTTTATTTTACAGGAATTATTTTTAAATCTATTTTTAGTATTTAGGTGTAAAAAAACCAAACTACTACATTTTTTAAAGATTTTATTCATAAAAAAAATGTTACATTTTTGATCTAGGAAAAAAATAACTATACTAAGATATTAGAACTAACATCAGTCTTTAAACATATACATAAATATAATACATATAAGTTATTTAATATTTAGTCTATTATTGACTTAACTCTTTTTTTCTACAGCCTGTTGCTTAGCTGGCTCCCCGGTCTGAGTGATTGGAATGCTCTTGTGCTCCACCTCCATCTTCTCAATGGTTGGTGCAGTGATGCTCAACACTCCATCAGAAGACAACTTCGACTCGATTTTCCCCATATCATAGTTCTTTGGCAACACATACCTTCGTACGAAGTGTCTGGAAATGAAACCATGTTGATCTTCCTTCTCCTCGTGTTTGCCCTCGATGGTCAGGACGTTGTCCCCTGTTACCTTTACAGTTATTTCTTCGGGTTTAAATTGTTGGACATCGAGATTAGCTTGGAACTTGTCTTTATCGTAGCTTACTGTGGAGCCGGCGTCTTGAGCTGCCCTATTTGAACGCCAGTTTCGTAGGTAACCAGCAGGAGTTCTTGTAAGGGAGCGATTGTTGAGATTTAGCGGCTGGAAGATGTCTTCGGGATCCAAACAAAGTCCAAAGTGCTGGTCCAAAATCCTTGACGGATGAGCAACTACTGGGTAGTCCCAGGGGTCAGCAAATAAGAGTGGTAGTAGAGACATTTTTTCTTTTCACAACTTTTGGCACACAGAAATTAAAACTCGGATTTATAGAGATGCTTTTTTTACACACTTCTTAGCTCAGCTCGATCACTTTCGTATCAAGAATTAAACTGCGGCAACTACGCTGCCAGTTCCGAATATATACAGTCAGCGAACTTTGTCGAATTTTCTAGTGGTGTAGGTCTGGAACAAACACACTTCGTTTATGTAGTCATCCTTTATTATCGCTGTGTATTAGAAAAGCTAACCACTTCAAGTTGTTTATTGCGGTGCCGCCCAGAACAACTGATTCAAAAGATGTTGAGAACTACTGTCCTAAAATAAAAAATACCTATAT